>SKCR01041577.1:0-116640 GCA_019454045.1 Zanthoxylum bungeanum
TTGCCCATAGCCGCTTGTGTTGTGGTGCTAGTGTGCACTATTGTATTTTTCTTATTTTATTTTATTTTTCTATTTTAGGGGGGGTGACAACTCAAACATCATGTGTGTTTCCTTGTGCCACTTTTGTAATGTCTCTAAAACCTCTTTAGGGGAAGGTGACCCGGGCACCTTAGAAGGGCCTTCGCCACCAGCATACTAGGGGCTTTAGCTGTGTACTCCCTCGCCCTTAGTTGGCTTGTTTAATGAAATATACTTCTTTTGATGTCCCATTGTTTTGCCCCAATGTGATGCTTGAATGCTTATGCTTTAGGCTTGATATATGATTCTTTATCTCGTGCCATATGAATGTGTGCTAACGATGTATACTGAACTCCCATTGTTTAACAATGCTCACAACTTGTTGATGGTTAACCTTGAGCTTGTCCTTGCAGGCTCAATTATAGGCTGACTTGTTAGACGCAACGTTAACAAGTGTCGCACGGACCCAACTTGGTGACTCCAAAGTTTGGCCCGTGACACTAGGCATGCAAAAGCAAATGAAGATAGATGCAGAAACGGTGCATGAGCATGACAAAAAGAGAGAGACACGTGAAAGCTGTAACAAGTTGGCCAAACCGTGTGACACTGTTCACACGGTTTTGGCACTATAAATTGGAGCCTAAATTCATTGTAAAATCATCCAAGAAATCCCAAAACGTGAGTATAATAGAGAGTAAAGAGGGTTGAGAGTTTTTTGTAAAGCTTGGGTTTGTAAGCTTTGTAATTCTTTTGTTAAGTAATAAAAGAAGAATTTTCTCTCACATCTCATCTATTATGTGTGTTTCATCACAACAAGTGGTATCAGAGCTAAGGTTACTCGGAGGGATCCCGAAACTTGGTAACAAAGATTCGGTTCGGAAAGTCGGTTCCGACAAAAGTTGTCGAAAATCTATTATGAGCATACCATCAGACTTTTCACGACGAGACGAGCACGGTGGTATTTTTCGGCGATCGAACGGAGACCAGAGGTCGCCGCACGCGCAACACGCGCCGGTCAGTAAGCTTCCCACGCGCTCCGACGCGCCTCACGCGCCCCACTCTCTACTGAAGGTTGAAGACGCCGAGTCAGCCGCCACGTGTCGCCACGTCAGCGTCCAGTCAGCGCAACGTCAGCAGACCATGCACAGTCAGCAACCCAGTCAGCAACCCAGTCAGCAGTCCACGTCAGCAGCCTAGTCAGCAGCCACGTGTGCATCCAGTCAGCGCCACGTGTCTGCCACGTCAGCAGAACTGCCACGTCAGCAATTTCCGGTTAAATTTCAGATAGGTCCCTGAACTTTCTAGAAATTACATTCTGGCCCCTATACTTTTTGAAAATTTCATTTTAGTCCCTAAAATTTTCGATAATTGCATTTTGGCCCCTGAAATTTTGGAAATTGCACTTTGACCCCTATAATTTCTGAAATTTGCAATTTGGTCCCTGTGTCGGATTTTGACAAACGAAGTGTCATTTCCACCTTTTTTTACCATTTCGAATGCAATGGTGAGGTCCGTTTTTTGAAATTCTGCTTAGAATTTTTATGATGGATGGGGGCAACGGAAAAATGGTTTTGTTAACCAGTACCAATTATTTCACATGGAGAGGAAGGATGAAAGACCTTCTGTATGTGAAGGACTATGATGGATCGATATTTCTGGAGCAGAAACCAGGAGAAATGACTGATGTGAAGTGGGCTAATCTTCACCAGAAAATATGCAGTACTATTCGTTAGTGGATCGACGATAGTATCGTCAACCATGTGAGTGAAGAAACAAATGCACATGTCTTATGGAGAAAGCTGGAGGAGCTTTTCCGAGCAACAACTGGCAACAACAAGCTGTACTACATCAAGAAGATGATGGGTTTGAAATACCAAGAAGGTACAGCTGTGGCGGACCACATCAACGATTTCCTCGGAACAATGAAAGAATTGTCTGGAATGGGCATAGACTTCGGAGATGAGGTAAATGGATTAATACTTCTTAATACGTTACCAGAATCATGGGAAACGTTCAGATCTACGGTGATCAATTCAGCTGCAGATGGGAAAGTCACTATGAAGATGGCAAAGACCAGGATCTTCGAGGAAGAAAAGAGGACGAGAATGCATGAGTCAGCATCAACCTCAACCTCAGAAGCTTTAGTGACAGAGAAGAACACCAGAAGGGGGAGGAGTAAAAGCCGAGGCCCAGGTAGACCAGACAAGAACCGAGGTAAATCAAAAACAAGAGATACTGAGTGCTATCACTGTAAAAAGAAAGACCATATGAAGAGGGACTGTTGCAAACTGAAGAACGAGCAGTCCAGGAGAGATGGTGACTCTAATCAAGAAAGAGTTACCACTACCACCAACAAAACCTCCAAAGAATTATGTATTATGTATGAAGAAGATGTTGTGAATCTTACCAGCCATGAGACCAGTTGGGTGATAGATAGTGGCGCATCCATACACGCCACATCTCGCAAAGACTTCTTTTCATCTTACACGCTAGGAGACTACGATGCTGTAAGGATGAGGAATGATGACCAGTCCAAAGCCGTCGGTATTGGAGACATCTGCCTTGAAACAGACAACGGGATAAGGCTAGTATTGAAGGGAGTCAAACACATCCCTGACATCCGGTTAAACATGATCTCAACAGGCAAGCTGGATGATGAAGGTTTCTGCAGCACCTTTAGTGACGGCACCTGGAAGCTCACTAAATGATCAATGGTGGTGGCACGAGGTAAGAAAGATTCAACTCTGTATTTGATGCATGCTAAGATTTCAGCAATGAGCATAAATACAGTCAACAGCAATGAGGCAGTCGAGCTATGGCATAAAAAGCTCGGTCACATGAGTCAAACAGGGATGGAGATACTACGCAGGCGGAATGTTCTTCCCGAATTGAAGAACTCACACTTACGGAAGTGTGAACACTGCATGCCTGGAAAGCATAACAGAGTGTCCTTCCAGAGCTCTCCGCCTCAATGGAAACCGGAGGTACTTGACCTCATACATTCAGATGTATGTGGTCCGATGCAGACGAGAACACTTGGTGGGTCACTATATTTTGTGACATTCATTGATGATCATTCAAGGAAGATCTGGGCATACACCTTGAAGAGAAAATACCAAGTGATGGGAGTGTTCAAGGAGTTTCATGCACTGGTGGAGAGAGAAACCAGTAAGAAACTCAAATGCATCAGAACAGATAACGGTGGAGAATACATTGGTCCGTTTGATCAGTACTGCAAGACGCAAGGAATCCGACATCAAACGACACCTCCGAAGACACCTCAGCTGAATGGCCTAGCTGAGAGGATGAACATAACCTTTGCGAAATGGTCAGAAGCTTGTTGTCACAAGCCAAGCTGCCGAAGACATTTTGGGGGGAGGCACTCAACACAACAGTACATGTTTTGAACATGTCCCCAGCGGTCGCACTGAAAGGTAATGTTCCTAACCAAGCCTGGAAAGGTAAAGAAGTGTCATACGAACACTTGCATGTCTTTGGGTGCAAAGCATTTGTACACATCCCAAAGGACGAGAGATCCAAGCTTGATGCAAAGACGCGACAATGTGTCTTTATTAGCTATGGTCAGGATGATTTCGGCTACAAACTGTATGATCATGTGGAGAAAAAGATTGTCGGAAGCCGAGATGTTGTCTTTGTTGAAGACCAGACCATAGAAGATATCCGGAAGGAGATAAAGACAATGCCCCAGCATTACAGAGATGTGAATCCAGAACCTCACACACCGGGGCCAGTACGAGTTGAAGATGAGGTTCCCAGACATGAGGGTACAGGTGATGAAGTTCCCAGAGATGATGATCATGATCAACCACCAGTACCAGAAGCTACACCAACAGTTCCACAGAGAAGGTCTGACAGAGAGAGGCGACCTTCAACCTAATACTCCACATATGAGTATGTGCTACTTAATGACGGGGGAGAACCCGAGAGCTACCAGAAGGCTGTGGAAACAGATGACAGAGAAAAATGGGAGGAAGCCATGCAAGATGAGATGAAATCTTTGCATGACAATCACACTTTTGAGTTGGTGAAATTGCCAAGAGGCAAACGGGCTTTGAAGAACAAATGGGTGTACAGGGTGAAGCAACATGAACATACTTCACAACACCGGTACAAAGCCAGGCTAGTCGTCAAGGGATTCAATCAGAGAAAAGGCATTGACTTTGATGAAATCTTCTCTCCAGTTGTGAAGATGTCATCCATAAGAGTGGTACTCAGCTTAGCAGCAAGCCTCGACCTGGAAGTTGAGCAGATGGATGTCAAGACCGCATTTCCTCACGGGGATCTGGAGGAAGAAATTTACATGGAGCAACCAGAAGGCTTCAGAGTCAGAGGAAAAGAGGACCATGTGTGCAGACTCAGGAAAAGCCTCTACGAATTGAAACAGGCACCGAGACAGTGGTACGTGAAGTTTGAGTCAGTTATGGGGGAGCAGGGATACAAGAAGACTACTTCAGACCATTGTGTTTTCGTTCAGAAATTTTCTGACGATGACTTTATCATCTTACTGTTGTATGCATATGATATGTTGATAGTTGGTCGGAATCAATCGAGGATTGATAATTTGAAGCAGCAACTGAGTAAGTCTTTTGAGATGAAAGACTTTGGGCCAGCATCAGGATCGGCCGTGATCGGAAAGCCTGGAGGTTATACTTGTCACAGGAGGAGTACATCGAGAAAGTACTTCAGAGATTCCAGATGGACAAGGCTAAAACGGTTAGCACTCCTCTTGCTACCCACTTTAGATTGAGTACACAAAAGAGTCCATCTACTGAAATAGAGAAGGAGGAAATGAAACAGGTTCCATACACCTCTGCAGTGGGAAGTCTCATGTATGCCATGGTGTGCACGAGGCCAGACTTAGCACACGCAGTTGGATTAGTCAGCCGGTTTATGTCAAACCCAGGATGGGAACACTGGAATGCCATCAAATGGATTATGCGGTATCTACGAGGCACATCCAAGATGAGATTATGTTTTGGAAGCAGTGAACCAATGTTGACGGGCTACACCAATTCAGATATGGCAGGAGATGTGGATACCCAAAAGTCTACTTCGGGGTATCTGATTACTCTCTCAGGAGGAGCTGTGGCATGGCAGTCTAGGTTGCAGAGATGTGTTGCACTTTCTACAACAGAGGCAGAATTCATTGCAGTGACAAAGGCTTGTAAGTAATTATTGTGGATGAAGACATTCGTCCAAGAATTGAGTTTCAAGCAGGAGAAGTACATTTTGTACTGCGATAGCCGGAGTGCTATCTACCTTGGTAAAAATTCCACCTTTCATTCAAGGTAAAAACATATCGATGTGAGGTATCACTGGATACGGGACGTCCTGAGCTCAAGGCTGTTAGAACTCAGGAAAATTCACACCGACGACAACGATGCCGATATGTTCACCAAGGTTTTTACCAAAGGAGAAGCTTGAAATCTGTCGTGCCATAGCCGGGATGACAAAACTCTCCACATAGTCAGAGTGGGGAGATTCAGAGAACTACGATTGGCTTGATCCCAACTCAGGGTACGTAGACAGTCATACAGATGCAGCCAGGGGAGGATCCTTTTGAGGATCCGATTTGGATGATTGATGGTCGGCTCAGATTTTAGAGCAAATCTTCACTGAGGGGGAGATTTGTTGACTTAATGCATGCAGTATGCATGCCATGCATGCAAAAGCAAATGAAGACAGATGCAGAAATGGTGCATGAGCATGACGGAAAAGAGAGACGCGTGAAAGCTGTAACAAGTTGGCCAAACCGTCTGACACTATTCACACGGTTTTGTCACTATAAATTGGAGCCTAAATTCATTGTAAAAGCATCCCAGAAATCCCAAAACGTCAGTATAATAGAGAGTAAAGAGGGTTGAGAGTTTTTTGTAAAGCTTGGGTTTGTAAGCTTTGTAATTTTTTTGTTAAGTAATAAAAGAAGAATTTTCTCTCACATCTCCTCTATTGTGTGTGTTTCATCACAACAATGTTCTCTATGGATTATAGAAAATAAGACATGAAGAATGTGTTGGAGTTTCTACGACCCATGAATCGAATACAAAACATCAAACAAACCTGTGAATACATCGAGAAATCGCGGAATACTTACATCGATCGGTTGAGCGACGCGAATGACAACAAAAATTTTTCCGCTCCCTCCAAGAGCATTCGGCAGTGAGCAAATTTGATCTCCTCAAATTCGGCCATTGATGTCCATAAAGCTCCAAGCTTTGTGATGAAACGATTCCATGCACACGGGTGGTTTCCATATCACCAACGGATGACTCCGGAGTGTGCTAGCACCTTTATTTTGCAACAAAATCATCCCCAAACTTCTCCTACTGCTCACGTTTTTGTGACAGAAAACAGAAGATGAGGCAGCCCCTTTGGGCGAGAGAGATGGAGAGAGGAGAGTGAAGAGATAGTTTTGTGGTTGTTCCAAATTTGTGTATCTTATACACAAATGTGAATTTCAAATTCATTTACAATGAATTTGGCTTTCAAAAAGTCAAGCATTTAATGCTCCATCCACTCACATCACTTCCCATCAATCAATCAAGTTGTCAAGTCACATCACTCAAGTGACAAGTGATTTGACGCTTGAAGTGACTAACGATTTGACGCTTGATTTGACTTGCGTGCCGCACTCGAATTCGAAATGCGAATGCGCTCACAAACAATCCCGGGCTCGGGTTGCTAATTCTAAATTAAAGAATTTTTCGTTGCGACGCAATTAAATCTAATTTAATTAAATAATCATGCCTAACATAATTACTATTCACATCGCTAACGAATTAATTCCAAATTAATTCGTTCGCCCGAATTAAAATCTAATTTTAATTCCGCATCGAAATCTAATTTCGTTTAATATATCAAATATATCAATTTATCGATTAATTTCAAATTAATCGTTATCTCTCTTTAATTGATATTTTATCCTAGATAAAATATCTCCGCAATTAATCCCAGATTAATTTTCTCTCTCTTCTAATTAATCCCAGATTAATTTAGAGTGCGAGTCATACGTCATCGGTGAATCTTCGGGAAGCGACCCATGAGATCCCCGGATATGTTGGCAGTAAATACGATCGTCGGACTATCCGAACACGTAAGTACCTAGTACTACGTTTTATCGATTTACAAGACAATGTTGGCTTCTAGCAAAGCGCCATGCCTACCCAATTCTCCAGAAATATCCTTACAGGAATAAGCGATCTATATCAGGCGTAGTATACGTAGTATTGTGTATTTCGATCCAGTATCGGATGATCACGTGCTAGGTCTAGGGTTGTAATTGTGTCTGCCTCGTACGAAGCACATGTCAGATGTCTGGTAACTAGTCTCTATAATCGGATATACATGACCTTGTCATAATATCCCGATAGCTGCAGCATTTAAGAGAACCAGTCCCGTATCCTACGTGACCATCATCTCCACTATGACTGGAGTGATACTTCCGTCTTGACATCACACCCAACACACTACGATTCTCGATATACCCAGAAGAGGCGTACATAGAAACGGTGTTAAAGCCCTGGACGACCAAAACCAAAGCATATTGATTGTCGTAAGTATTAGCGGTGCAAGTCTCAAGTTAAGACCAAATACACATACCCTGATTTCGGACTTCCATAGACACATAGTCATATACCCAATGGAATTCCGAGGGGGTCTATCCAGAGCCAAGCTGTTTCCCGTACCATCGGTAAAACAAAACCTCATATTACACTTGCATGAGTATCCTATACCCAAATATATGAGAACTATGTCATTTGTGCCCTCACAATGCGTACAAGTGTAATACTAGTCTTTTACGTATTTATCGATGTCCAATCTCGACAATGCTCTAACTAGTGATATTTAATGATTAATCCTTCGTGGACTGATACTGTCTCATATCATTCTCAATCCAGGAACTAATCATAGAGACCTCCTATCATTTATATATCTTGGTGATCTAATCACAAATGATAAGAGAGCAATCTCCTTTGTCACATAGTTAATTTGTACAACAACACCATGATCTGTACAAATAGTGACGCTATGGGTCATAACTGTCCAACAATCTCCCACTTGGCCTATAGCCAGTCACTCGAGTGTCTTACACCCAAACTATGTACGGTTGGCTCAAATTGCTGAGAAAAGTCTTTCGTTAGCGGATTTACATGATTATCGTCTGATGCGATTTATACGATCATTACATCGCCATGATGTATGATCCGAACAAATCAGATGAATATCAAAATATGTATCTGGATCGTTGATGAGACCATTAATTATTTAGCTTGTGTTGTAGCCTAGCTCAGCTGCTAACAGAACTATATCTAATCTAATTAGATTTGTTATCGACCCAAATAGCTTTTATTGTTGCCTCAGCTGCAGCAATAACCCGCATTTGTTGTTTATTCGGTAACAATATCTTGCTTGGAAGATTTCCAGCTCACTGTTCCGTTATTCAAACTTTATAGTACCGTTTGCGACTTATAGTCATTTTATCGGTTTAGTAACTTGTAGCAGTGATCTCAGTCACTTCAAGTTATCATTCTCCATAGTTTAAGACAACATCCTTAGTTCTCTAAGATACTAAGTATGTTCTTAACATCAATCCAATGACCATCACTTGGATTGGCCTGTTTGTGAATCCATATGCTCAAAGCGTATGAGACACCAGGTCGCATACATATTTCAATGTACTATTTCTCAGAGAGTTTTTATTGAAAGCCAAGCTTTCATCGATTATATTTTGGGAATTTCATTTCCAAGAAATGACATATTTTCATTATTTATAGGACAGTCACTGTTAGTGCGCTCCCACTAACCCTCTTATATACACAAGAATCATTTTCGTTTTGAATTAAATCATAGTCGATTATGATTACATCAAAACGATAATTCCAAGAACCTATGCTTGCTTCAATCCAAACATGAATTGAATAATCTGCAAACCTTGTTTGCTAGTTATGGTACGACAAAACCGACAGAATGTTGTAAACATCCTCCAAAAGGTTTCCCTTTCAGGAAAGCGATTTTCCCGTTCAGCTGACATATTTCATAAATGAAACATGCAGCATTAGCAAGCATTATCCAAATGGATTTACCGTGGCAACAAGTAAAAGGTTGAATCGTAATCAACACAATGTTGATAACGATACCTTTCCGCTAAAAGCCTAGCTTTACATGTTGGTATGTTGCCATCCATGTATGTCTTCCTTGAAGACTTATAGTACCAATAGGCACAATGCCTTGCGGTACATCAACTAGTATCCAAACTAAGTTGATATACATGGAATCCATTTCAGACTCATGGCACTTTGCCATAATAGGGAGTCGATACTTTGTATCACTTCCTCATACGTAGTCAGTTGGTGTTCCTCAATAAGATAGACATATTTAAGAGGTGAGATCAGAAACCCATACCCCAGGTTATTTTATGACTCTCTCCGACTTACGCGGTTCTTGTGTATTTGAAGATTAATGGTATAATTTCATCCTTAATGAAATATTTGTGTTCCATTAAGGATTGGTGCCTGGAACAGTATCACTCCGATTTTCATCGAGTTATACTATCCTCCCACTTACTACTGCATATTGGTATTCCTCTTAGGAAAACCGCATGGCGAGCAACAATTACATTGTTCTCTTGTGAGTTGTATAAGTACTATACTTTGGTATCCCTAGGATAACCTACAATTCGGAACTTATCCAATTTGGGTTTTAGTTTGGTATCATCCAAACATGTGCCCAGCATTCCCAAATTTTCAGGAATTAGAAACCCGGTTTCTTTTCTGTTCATATTTAATATGATATATGTCAAACAGATATTTATGGAACCTTATTCAAAATAAGTTCTGCACTGTTTATACTTATCCGTTGAAGGAAATGGTAGCTCATAGCGACTCATGATTAACCTTTATCATGTCCATCGAAATTCGGTTACTCACTTCGGACACATCGTCAAACTGACCTGTTCCGGGAGGAGTCCTCATTTGAAATATATTATACTCTTTCAAGTATATGAGAAAATTATTGCTTAAGTATTTTCCATTACGGTCTTACCGTGACGGTTTAATACTTTAGCCGATCTGTTTGTCTATTTCGTGTCGAAACTTTAAAAGTTTACGATTTGTGTTCTTCAAAAAAGACACGTAACCATAACGCGATGCCACATCCGTAAAGGTCACGAAATATTCATATCCACATCTAGCCTAGCTAGACATGGGCCCACTTGCTTCACTATGAACTATGGCTTACAGATCGGTGGCACTTACACTTTTACCAAGTAAGTAGTGTTTTAGGCATTTTGCCAAATAAACTAGATTCGTAGACTTTATTTGAATGGAATCAAATCAGTCCTAGTACCCACTCTTCGAAAGTGTGGATATACGATTCTTGTTTAATTGTGTCCCAGACAACAATGCCACAATTAAGTTTCATCTGATCAAATCAGTTTGAGCTATTTGTTTGTCTTGTAATACATCTGATGTCATTGCCAATAAGCAATACATCATCAACGTAAAGGACAATGAATGTCAGTGCGCTCCCACTAACCTTCTTATATACACAAGGATCATCCTCGTTTTGAACGAAATTATATTCTTTTATGATCTCATCAAAATGTTGGTTCCAAGAACGCGATGCTTGCTTCAATCCATAAATGGATCGATTTAACTTACAAACCTTGTTTGCAAGTCTTGGTACGACAAAACCGTCAGGCTGTTGCATATAAACATCCTCCAAAAGGTTTCCGTTTAGGAAAGCGGTTTTGACGTCCATCTGCCATATCTCATAATCGAAATATGCAGCAATAGCAAGCATTATCCGAATGGATTTAATCATGGCAACGGGTGAAAAAGTTTCGTCGTAATCGACACCATATTGATGACGATACCCTTTCGCTACAAGCCTAGCTTTGTACGTTTGTATGTTGCCATCCATGTCGGTCTTCCTCTTGAAGACCCATTTGCAACCAATAGGCTTTACGCCTTCTGGTGCATCAACCAGTGTCCAAACTTGGTTGGTGTACATGGAATCCATTTCGAAATTCATGGCATATTGTCATAAACCGGAGTCGATACCTTGTATCGCTTCTTCATATGTAGCCGGTTCTTCATCCTCAATAAGATTAATATCCACATGAGGTGAGATCAGAAACCCATACCTCTCAGGTTGTTTTCTGACTCTCTCCGACCTACGCGGTCCTTGTGTATTCGAAGATTGTGGTACAGTCTCATCCCTGATGGACTGTTCATGTTTCGTTAAGGATTATGTGCAAGGAACAGTATCACTCCGATTTTCATCGAGTTCTACCTTCCTCCATTTATCACTGCATTTAGGAATTCCTTCTCAAGGAAAACCGCATGTTGAGCAACAAATACTTTGTTCTCTTGTGGGTGATAGAAGTAATATCCTTTGGTTTCCGTAGGATATCCTACAAATAGGCATTTATCCGATTTGGGTTCAAGTTTGGCACCTTCCAAACGTTTGACGTATGCCCAGCAACCCCAAATCTTCAGGAATGAGAAACCCGGTTTCTTTCCTGTCCATATTTCATACGGAGTCTGTTGAACAGACTGACGAACATACTTATTAAAATAAATAAGTTTGCACTGTTTAATGCATATCCCAAGAAGGAAATAGGTAGCTCTGTGTGACTCATCATAGACCTTACCATGTCTAACAAAGTTTGGTTTCTCCGTTCGGACACACCGTTTAATTGCGGTGTTCCGGGAGGAGTCCACTGTGAAAGAATACCATATTCTTTCAAGTAATCAAGAAACTCATTGCTCAAGTATTCGCCACCACGGTCCGATCGTAATATCTTAATACTTTTGCCGGTCTGTTTTTCTACTTCGTGTCGAAACTCTTTGAATTTCTCAAAAGTTTCCGACTTGTGACTCATAAGATACACATAACCATAACACGACGCATCATCCGTAAAGGTTATGAAGTATTCATATCCACATCTAGCTTGGCTAGACATGGGCCCACAAACGTCACTATGACGAGGGCTAACAGTTCGGTGGCACGTGCACTTTTACCGCTAAAAGGTGATTTAGGAATCTTGCCTAATAAACAAGATTCACAGACGTCATATGAATTTGGATCAAATCCGTCCAAGTACCCACTCTTCGAAAGTGTGGATATACGTGTCTTGTTTATGTGTCCCATATGATAATGCCACATGTAAGTTTCATCTTTGTTACTTACTTTAAGCTTTTTGTTTGTTACATTATATGTTTGAGATTGATTCATATTCAAAATATAAAGACCATAATTTACATCAGCAGTGTAAATTTCCATATCATTTTTATACATAAAACACCCAGTGTTTCTAAATACAAAAGTATACCCACATTGGGCTAACATAGATACAAAAATAATATTCCTAGTCAAACTAGGTACATAATAACAGTCCGATAGTTTAAGTACATGCCCCGAGGGCAGTTCCAAAACAAAAGTGCCAACGGCCAAAACGGCGACCTGTGTCCCATTTCCAACGCGGAGGTCAATCTCTCATAAGGCCAGTCTCCTGCTAATCTGTAGATCATGCACATCAGTACATATATGAGTTCCACAACCATAATCAAAAATCCAATTTTTAAAACTAGTAGTAGACATTTTATTTCTATAACAAACATAACTGAAGCCGATGCCTTGCTCGCTTTGATTTCCTTCATGTGTGCCTTGTACTCGCAACAGTCACGCTTCTAGTGACCCCGCTTCCCGCAATGGAGACATACATCTTGGGATTTGTCCTTAGGTTTCCCAGAACCCTTTGACGATTTGGCCTTACCCTTCTTCTTATGCTTCTTCTTCTTAACACCTCCACTCGCATTGGGCCAAGCCCTTGGAGTCTGAGATGTTGAAGCAAAGTGCACCTCGCGCTTCTTGCCCTTAAGAAGCTCTTTTTCTGCTTCACGCAGAGTGGACATCAACTCTCCAAGAGTTTGGTCTTGGTTCAACATGTTTTAGTTCATGATGAACCCACTCCAAGTGTCGGGGAGAGACTGTAGGATCAAATCTACTGAAGTCTCAGCCTCGAAGACGATGCCCATCTGTCCGAGTTGCTCAATGTCAACAATCATCTGTGACACATGGTGCTCAACAGACGTACCCTCTGATATGCTTGCGCAGAAGAGCTTCTTCTGCAACTCATATCTTTGCGATCTAAGATTAGATCGGTGAAGATCATGCAACTTCTCCATCATCTCATAGGGATCCAATCCCTTGGTTTGACGACGGAATTACGAAGTCATAGCAGCAAGCATTACCGATTGAGCAATTGCATTGTCATCGCTATGAGTCTTCCAAAGCTCTAGCTCAAGCAACTGATCAGGTCGGGGCTTAGGCCCAAGAGGTCGCTCTATAGTGTAGAGTAACTTCTCGGATCCCAGAAAAATTCTGAGATTCATATCCCAGTCTTGAAAGTTTGTGCCATTAAAGACGTTGTCGCCCATGACAATATCCATAATGCTTAACTTTCCTGTCATCTTAACCGCAATAGTCCAACTATTCGATTAACGATGTATGGGTACAGTCTAACTGTTACAAGAAAAATAATAATATATTAGTCCAACTAATAAAAAATAATTGACGAAATAATTTGAAAGCGCATAAAGCTAAGTATTTGAACGAAATTACAAATTCAATACTAGCCTCCCACTATTTTTCGGCGAGCCTCTAACCCTCTGTTGAGTACTCGGGAAATCTAGTTTCCTAGTGGGCTAGGATCCCGTTAAATAACACACAACCTTGACTTTGGCCAACAAGCTGTATGATATGTAACTAGGTAGACCTCTAAGATCAATTGGATCTCATCCAATTCCTAGATCCGGTAGGTGGACTTCCAAGTCCGAAATATATATACAATATATATGCCAATATATCCAATATATTTTCCTAACCTTTTTCCTCTGAATCAACTAAGCCTTGGCTTTGGCACAACAAGCTTAATGATTCCAGTTAAGCGGAACCCATTGACTTTGGAAAGCTTTGGCCAACAAAGCACAACTTGGATAAGACATACGATATGGAACAAAGCCTTCATGATTCAAACACATCCGCGATGGACAAAGGTCTTGACTTTGGCCAACAAACCAGTGCCAATCTTGGATCTTGAGTAAGAATCACTCAATGGAAGGAAAATGCTTAATATTTGTTGAGGGTTTTTCACGTAAATTGGCAACCAATTTATTATCTTTGTTAGGTCTCATCATACACCCTTACGCATGCATTCTAAAAGCATAATAAGGCGCGGTAAATAAATTAATAATGATATGCGGATGGATATCTCACAGATTGTTCCTAGAACAAATCACTCTCTTTCCTCTCCCTGGCTAGCACTATTCTAACTTCTACCCAATTACATAATACAATTAAAGAAACCTCATTAACATTGAGGGGAATTAGGTGAGAAGAGAATTAAAAAGAATCAAGAGAGATAAGGCTGGACACGCAGGTCTAATTTAATAAATTCTAAATTTACAACAATTTCCAAAATTGCCATTTCCCTTCTAATATCCATCCGATATACATTATTCATTCAACACATCCATGTATTCACACAAAGCATGTTATTCAATCAATCTAATCCAATTAATTAATCTTGAATAAAGTGATTATCCAATGTTCAAACAACGATTTGATTTTGCGCGAGTCCAACTCGTTTAAGAATAAGTACTCAAAATTCGAATTCTTGAATTATATCGAACTACAATTTAAATCTAATTTAATTCGCATTCAATACTAATTCTCTATATTTAATTCCAAATTAAATAACTACACTTTTTAATGTGCCTTTACGACTTAGATTCCAAATCTAATCTAAATGGGTCTCAAAGCCCAATTAACATCCAATGTAATTTAATTAAAGTCCAATGGGCTTTCAATTAATTTCTTAAGACATGGACTTTGGTCAATATGGGTCAAACCCAAATACCAAAGCTCAATTAAGGAATCACCATATTTGCCAAGAAACCAATTTCGACCCATAAGGCCCAATTAAACATAAAAGGCTCATTTGTCATATTTGGACTTAATGGAATGATTTAGGCCCAATTTGGATCCAATCCAATTGTCCTAAACCAACTTGGCCCAAACCAAACCCATTAGGCCCAAATACAACATTTAAAGCCCAATTCTAAATTAAGCCCAATTAATCAAATTCTAAAATTTCAAATTTCATAATTTAATTAATTAAAGTGTATTGCATTAATTAATTATCTAAATTAACATTTCCAAAATATCAATTTAATCAATTAATCATGCTTTAATTTTTTCAACACATGTCCAACATTATTGAAACAAAAAAAATCATCTCATTTCATGCTTTGAAGCTCACAGCATTTTGAGGGTTTTATATTCGATTCTGATTTCAATCCTATTGAATCTTAAATCAATATAACCATGTCTTTCAACTCATCCAATGATCAAAAAATAAAAAATACCATGACTTTAGGGCTACATTGTATTCGGCCAACATGCAAAAAATTGGGGAAAATTAATCCAAATCAATTTTCTTCAAATTGATCACATATAACTCCAAGTTATCCACATACAAGCATGCTCAAACAAACAATTTGGTTAAATCATGCTCAAATCAAATTTACCCAAATTTTAGTATATAAAACCTAGGTTCAATTTCATGCTTATTCAAGGCTCATGATACCATTGTTGGTCTTTAAGACAATCCAAGATCAATATAAGCAATGAAAAATTGTAGATACAAAAGTAAAGTATGGCGGAATCATACTTACATTGAACGGATTTAGGATGCGTCAAATACAAAACTTTTTGCTCCAAGTTTTTGGCCAAGCTCAACTTTTGGGGATGAGATCCAAGCTCCAACCTTTTGAGTTGATTCCAAAATTTTGGGATGGTTTCCCTATCACATTGGATGATTCCTTGATGTGCTAGCAACTAAGGAAATTTGCAACAAATTTCCTTCTTATTCTTCCTCCTTGTTCGGCCAAAGAGAAAAAATTGAGAGAGTTTGTTTTTCAAAATGGGCGTGAATGAGAGAGTGAGAGTTGAGTGTGTTGACTTATCTTTTTGATTTCAAAAATCAATTAAAAATGATATACCAAAGATTTGGTATTAGTCATTCATGCCATCAACTTGAGTGAATTACAAGCTATCATCATTCTCACCAAAACCCATCACCAAAAGTAACTAAAGTGACAAGTGATGTGACATGTGGGCCCCACTTGATTCAAAATCCGAGTGGGCCCGCAACACATCCCGGGCTCGGGTTCACTAATTCTGAATTAACGAATTTTCTATTGCGACGTAATTAAATCAAATTTAATTAACTAATTATGCCTAGCAAAATTACTATTCACGTCGCTCGCGAATTAATTCTAAATTAATTCGTTTTCCTGAATTAAAATCCAATTTTAATTCCGCGTCGAAATCTAATTTCTTTTAATATATCGAATATATTATTTTATTGATTAATTCCAAATTAATCATTCTCTCTCTTTAAATAGTATTGTATCCTAGATAAAATCTCTCCGTAATTAATCACAGATTAATTATGCTCGAATCATACGTCAACGGTGAATCTTCGGGAAGCGACCCAAGAGATCCATGGATATGTTGGCAGTAAATCCGGTTGTCGGACTATCTGAACACGTACGTACCACGTACTACATTTTTACCGATTTACGAGACATGGTTGGCTTCTAGCAAAGCACCGTGCCTACCCAATTCTCCAGAAATATTCTTAAAGGAATATATAATCTTTGTCAGGCGTAGTATACGTAGTATTGCGTATTGCGATCCAGTATCGGATGTCACATGCAAGGCCTGGGGCTAGAATAGTGTCTGCCCCGTACGAAGCATATATCAGATTACAAGCAACTAGTCTCTTTAATAAGATAATCATGACCATGTCATATTATCCCGATGGTTGCAACCATTTTAGAGTACCAGTTCTGTATCAATGCGTGATCATCATCTCCATATGACTGAAGTGATACTTCCATCTTGACATCATACCCAATACATTACGATTCTCAATAAACCAGAAGAGGCGTACACAGAACTTGTTAAAGTCCTGGACGACAAAAACCAAAGCGTATTGATTGTCGCAAGTACTAGCGATGCAAGTCTCAGGTTAAGACCAAATACATCTACCCTGATACGGATTCCCATAGATACATAGTCATACTACCAATGGGATTCCGCGGGGTCTATCCAGAGCGAAGCTGTTTCCGTACCATCGGTAAACACAACCACCTATCACACTTTCATAAGTATCCAATACTTAAATTTATGAGAACTATGATGTTACGCTTCCATAACACGCACAAGTGAAATACTAGTCTATTCCGCATTATCGATGTCCAGTCTCGATAATACTATGACTAGGGATATTTAATGATTAAACCTTTATGGATTGATATTGTCTCATATCTTATAATCCAGAACTAATCATAGGGACTTTTATCATTTATATATTTAAGTAATCAAATTACAAAATGATAAAATACAATTTCCATTGCTACATAATTAATTTGTACAAAAACCACAATGTCTTTTCAAACAGTGACGCTATGGGTTATAATTGTCTAACAGTTCCCAGACTGAGTTAGAGTACATGGACTCCATCTCCAAGTTCATGGATTTGAGCCATTCCTCTTTGTCAGAATCATCTATTGCACTACGATAGGTCAATGGATCATATATGCCATTGCTAGATGCGATAACTTGTGCCTCTCCAATCCCAAGGTAGCGATCAGGTTGTCGTACAACCCTCCCAATGCGTCTAGGTGGTAGATCATTCTGACGAACTTGCATCTGACTCTCAGATGAAGAAGGTGTTATGTATTTGTCAATTGTCGTTGACGATGGTGTGCTGGTCGAACCAGTAAGTAACTCCTCGAGTAACACCTACTCCGAGGCTTGAACTCCCTCATATAGTCCTCCTCTAAAAACGTAGCATTTGTCGATACAAATACTTTGTTATCATGAGGACTATAGAAGAATCCACCCCTTAGTCTCATTAGGATAGCCTACAAATAGGCACACCTGAGAACGTGGCTCCAACTTTGTAGTCTTATTCTTCAGCACATGTGCTGGACACCCCCATATACGGAAATTTCATAAACTAGTTTTACGACATTTCCACAACTCTAAGGGAGTCTTAGGAACAGACTTAGATGGAACTACATTAAGGATATGTATTGTAGTTTGCAATGTATAACCCCAGAATGAACTAGGTAGTGAGCTATAACTAAACATAGATCTCATCATGTCTAGTAGGGTCCAATTTCTCCTCTCTGCAACACCATTTTGCTGTGGTGTTCCAGGCGCTGTGAGCTGGGATATTATCCCATGCTCAACTAAGAATTCCTCAAAATCTCTGTCGAGGTATTCTCCTCCATGATCCGATCGTAGAGTTTTGATTGTCTTACCTAATTGGTTCTCAACCTCAGCACGATACTCTTTGAACTTTTCAAAGGTATCTGATTTGTGATGCATTAGGTAAACATACCCATATCTATAATAATCATCAATGAATGTGACGAAGTATTCATAACCACCTCGAGCATTTACATTCATCAGTTTGCAAATGTCCGAATGTATTAGCTCAAGTGGTTGACTGGCTCTTATACCTTTTCCAGTAAAAGGTCTCTTGGTCATTTTTCCTTCTAAACAGGATTCGTGGACTGGTAAAGTTCCGACCTTTAACTGGTTTAAGGCTCTGTTCTTTATCAATCTGTCTATCATGTCAAGGTTGATATGACCAAGTCTAAGATGCCATAGATATGTGTCATCGTGAGAAATCTTTGGCCGTTTAGTTTTAGGTTTCTCAACCTTAAACATTTCAGCGTTGAGCAGTGACCTATGTGTTAACGGTCTTAACACATACAAGTTATTTTCTGAGCCTCCTGTGCATATAGTTAATCCATTTCTACCAATAATAACCAAATTGCTATTAAAAGAAACTGAATAACCATTATCCAAAAGTTTAGAAACAGAAATCAAATTCCTGCGAAAACCAGTAATGAATAACACATTGTTCAAATTCAAATAACTATTAATTATGAAATTTAAACTAGAAACTCCCACTGCTCTTGCTGAAATGGCATCCCATGTCCCGACCCTCATGGTGTAGTCACCTTTAGCAAGGTCCCTCCATGAATCAAGTAGCTGCAAAGAAGAACAAACATGGTTAGTGGCTGCATAGTCAACAATCCAGGCGGATTTATCATCCTCCACCAATAGAGATTCGATAACGAGTAAATCATATTTACCTTTTTCCTTTTTCACCTTCAGCTCAGCAAGGTATGTAGGACAATTCCTTTTCCAATGCCGATTCTTGTTGCAGTGGAAAAAGTTTCATTTGGGCTTGGCATCCTTGGAGTCTTTCTTTTTTTTCTTCCTTATGGGCTTCCCATTAGCCTTCCCAGTGCTTTTCTTCTTCATCTTTGCAGATTTAGAAGACTCGGTAACATTTGCCTTAGCACCAAACTTACGGGGATCCACAAGCATGGACTCGTAATGGGTAAGCTCATTAAGTAGTTGGGTCAAAGTAAAAGTCAACTTGTTCATAACATGGTTGCTTTTAAACTACAGGAAACTCTTCGGAAGAGTTTCCATAATCATGGTCACCTGGCTACGCTTGTCAATATGAGCTCCATGGGTTTCAGCAGTGTTGAGATAGGTCATCATCCTCAAGACATGTTCTTAGACTGATGTCCCATCCTTCATCCTAGCAGTCATCGATGATACAATGGCCTAATGACGTTGACGCTCTGAAGGCTGCCCAAACATGCTCTGCAATGACTCCATCATCTGAGATATTAGAGCCGTAGGTTCATGCTTTACAGTAAGAACCTCAGATATCTCTGCTAGCAAGTAGCAGTGGGCTTTCTCATTTGCTGCGACCCATTTCTGGTAGGTATCGCGCACAGCTTGGCCAGCATTTTTGGCCGGTTCGGGAGGACTCTCCTCCGTCAGGATAAACTTTAGGTCTTCACAGACCAGGATAGCGTTCATGTTACTTTTCCACTTAACATAGTTTTCTCCCGTTAATTTATCGTTTGAGAGTATGGAAATAATTAGAGAAACCATGGCTGAAAAATAAAATAAACATGCATTTAACATCCATTCATCGCATATTAAAATCATCAAATAATTTTGGCATAAAATTAAACATGATGCATGAACCATGAATAATGAATTAGAAACCTAAGAGAATTACTATGCCACGGAAATCTATCATCCCACAAGTAAGTGTCGCCGTAGAGTAGGTCAAGTACTTGCATGATAGATCGAGACAATCTCAATCGATTTAATATATGCGGGAATAACTCTTATTCCTATATTAAACAACTATTGTTTCATTCGATCAAGGAATTTTATTAACATTTAATTATTCCTTTGTGAATGTGACCTGCCGTTTCGGGATTCTTGGACTTAACGAGTGAAGTGCCGCCATAGGGTAGGTCTGCTCATAAGATACATCTACAATCCCTATCTTCTTGGAACCCAAACCTGATATTGAACCAAAATGGACACCATCCGTAGGGGGACGAAAGCAAAGTCGTCTCGAGGCACCTTTTGAATCTCACGTTTTCAGACTAACAACGGAGATCACGGGATATACTGTCGTATATCCCTCTCCCACTCACTATTTTAAGATTAAGGTTTCTACTTATAAAATATCTAATATTTTATTTTAACTAGTGTGGATAAAAATATGGCGGCTAAATCATAATTTTTATTTACAATAGTTTAACATTAGTGACCTAACCAATTTTAACTCTTAAAATTTATATCATTAATTTTCCATTAGTCTCTACAAATTGTATTACTCAATTAAACTAATTTAATTAGAGTGGTATTAGTGACCTATTATATTTTAACTCTTAAAATATTAGAACACTAATAGGTTTAAAATTTTTAAGAATCCTAAAAGGTCAATATTTGTATTAAACTATTTAATTAATCTTAGTGCGTTATAAAATCCATTGGTACGTGGAATTGTATCCCGAGTGTAGACCATATTATCATCCATTCAGATTCGGCTATGGAATTTATATATGGGTTTCCATCCTATATACCAATGGAATTTGTTACGCACTAATTAAGCCCAATATATTAGAATTCAAAATTTAAACCATAAATCCAATTAATTGATTTCCATGCATATCATATTCTAATTTAAACACTTTAAATTACATAAAATCATATTTTATGTCTATGATGATAATACATCTAAAACATATTATGGCATGTAAAATGCAAGAGTGGGCACCCTAAGCTATATGACATGTTATTCAAATAATTCGAAATAAACATACATATAACATAAAAATTATTTTGCATTGACCGGGCTCTTATTTTGCCTATACTAATCTAATTAGTACATCAAATATACCAAGGCATCCCTTGGTCTTCAAATCCCGCTTCAAGGTGGTGTTGCCTCCTTTTGCGACTTCGGTGCTCCAAATTACAAAAATTGAAATTTTACATTGAAAAATAAAATTACAACAATTGTAAACAATGGCCTTATGGCCTTACATCCCAAAAACAAAACCAACTAAAAAAACAAGAGCCGGAAAAATTTACGACCAATGCAAAATCCATTCATCACATGAAATAACAATAAACATTCATCACATGAATATTATTTTGTGCCCACTCATCTAAACATGCATATCATATTTATAACTCATATAAATATATAAAAAAAAAAACAGAAACTTTAATTGAAAAAGAGAAGGTTTAAGAACACTTTTCAACCTCGCTCTCGATGCCAATTGTAGGAAACGCTTTCTTCGCGCGGCGGAAGCGTGTAAGGCTCACAGATCGGACTTGAAAAAATTTTCTGCCCTTCTCCTATGAATGCCGAATCTGACCAGCAGGTATACTGAAATTTTGCTTCTGTTTCGGACAAGATTTCAGCCTCGGAACACCCTTGAAACAGTCCCCGAACATCCCCCAAACTGCAGTGAAATATAGGACTATTTTGGACCCGTTATACGCCCGAACTGCACCCAAATCAGCCCCTGATTTCCGAGACTAACAATGATGTTTCAGGTCTGATTTTTCACTCAAAAATCAGTCCTAACAAAGCCCCAAAATTACCCCAAGTGTTTCCCAAAATTCTGGATTAAATAAAATTCAAACCGAACCTCGTTACTCTTGTGTATGGTGCGACAATGAGAACAATGAGACACCTCACTGCCGTGAGAGGTAATAGATGAAGAGAATGATTTTGTTTCAACGCCACAAGGTCTTCCGTACTATGTCTCGCAACCAACGAAAACAAGTATGGGCTGGACTCACACAAATTAAATCCCTAAACATTTTAGAGATTTTTGTCACAAGCAATTTATTTTTTTATTTTTCTTCTTTTTTAGTTTCTCAACTTTTGAGAGAATGGAGAAGATGAAGAAAGGTGGCTAGGGTTGCAAATGAGAGGCTTAGAAAAAGAAAAATCATATTTTTCTTTTTATAGTTAGGGATTAATTTTACAAAATCAAACAAACCCTACCTCTCCCACTATGTACAAGATTCGGCCATAACATAGGGAAATATTAATTTTTGCAACTGCAACATTAACTTTTCATAAAGCCAATATATGTTACAAATATGAATATTTAATTAGCCTTTTGAAAATCATAACTTCCAAAATAACACCAAGGGTTTCCAAAACCCAAAAATTGGAAATTCCAAGTTTAGCCTTATTAAATTGTATCAAATATAATTTAATATTATCCATTTAAATTATATCATATATAATTTAATTATTAATAATAAATAATTATCATATAATCATTTATTATATAAATCATATATTAACTTTTAATATATGGTTCTAAGTGTGACAAATAATATTATTAATCATATTAATAATATTTTATACATATGTGAGTATATAATTGGACCATCCAATTATATTAAATCTGCTATAGTAAATCAAGCTAGCACGGGGACCAAATGGACCTACGGTTCTGAGCTCCAACAATCTCGAAATATTAATTAGGCTCTTAATTAAATATTCTGAATTATTAACTCCGGGTTATTCCACTAAAAACCCGAAGTTACACTATCGTTGCTGCAGATGATTGATGAGCAGAAAATATATCAATATTTACCGCCCCTTTAACTTCATATTTTGTTTAGTTTCTCAGGTTTGATGAACATTTTGATGTGTTTTAGTTTATTTTGCAGATAAAATAATATCGGATCTCAATGAAATCATTTAGGATGAAATATGGGTCAAATAAGGGCAATTATTGGACTTGATATTTTAATTTTGGAGATTGGAAACTTGAAAGGGAGTTTTTGACGAAGTGCAGTTTTGGAAATTCCAGTTTTGCGCATCTATCGTATTTTAGCCATAACATTTTACTCCGATATCGGATTGAGCTGATTCAAGTTCCAAATTAAAGAAGACTCAAATATCTACAGCTTTGAAAGACAAAATAATTTCGAATACTGACGATTTCATGCCCGAAATTGATGAACCATCCAGAAGTGTGTTGTGAGTAATTATTAAAGTCACTTTCAATCATTTTCAAAGCAAAACATAAATTAATAAATAAATAATAAAAATTATCAAATCATCACCAAACATGATAAGAGATTAGTGGAGCAATTAATAATGGATTTGGTGGAGCAATTAGTGGAGCAATTAATAATTGATTTGGTGGATGATTTGATGGAGGTAAAATTTTGTCTATAAATACCAAGCCGTTTCATTTGTAAATTTCATACTTTCTTCTAAGGACTTCCTTAAGAATACTAAGAAGATTGTATCTTGTTTGTTTATTTACAGCTTTCAGTAATTAATTTCCGCTTTCGCACTTTCTTTTCTTTACTTTTCAGTTTTTACTTTCCGCAATTTACTTTTACGCATAGTACTTTTCTTCTTTAATTTTCAGTTTTTACTTTCAGTAATTTACTTTCAGCAATTTACTTTTCAGCAATTTACTTTTCAGCAATTTACTTTCAGCAATTTACTTTCAGTAATTTACTTTCATCATTTAATTTTCAGTATTTAATTTCAGCATTTACTTTTCAGCATTTACTTTTCAGTATTTAATTTTCAGTATTTAATTTTCAGTATTTAATTTTCAGTATTTTACTTTATTTCTTTTATTTTATTTAAGTTTTTTTTACTACCCGTAAATATGTGTCGTAACTAAGCCAGTTATCTGGGGTTGTGATGAAATCCAATATCACCGATTTATAAGGGGTTAGATTATAGCTTGGGTAATATAAAGATTTATTTATTGAGTCTTAATCTTAATGCTTTTTCATTAACTGGCCATTAATAAAATTGAACTGGGAAACTTAGAATGAACTAGACATAGGGATTTTAAGTTTAAGACCTTAGACTGAATAGTCCACGATCTTCCTTGAGGATAGATAACCCTTTAATAGATTTCCTTACAGGATAGACATATACCTGTCGGGCGGGGGTAGCAATAATTGGAACTTAAACTTAAGGAATCCAGATAATTTGGTTGACATAGACATATGGTTCAATTGGGTTAAACTGGGTATTTGTGTCTGACCATCGACAGAGGCTTACACATAATTTATTGTTCCAGGTTAATAAATCAATATATTACCCAACTTTAAGATAACCACTTCATCTTTAAAATTATATTGGAAGAAATCACAACCCTAGATAGTTTTTAATATTGAATTTTCTTAAAACCTACTTTCGAACAATTTTATTTACTTGTTTTTAAATTTAGAATCGTCACCATTTCAAATCAATCAAACAACCTGTTAGATACTAGTAATCATTTGACCTCATAAAATTAATAGATTAGATATTAAGTCCTCGTGGGATCGATATTTTTATACTACTTGAACGATACGTGCGCTTGCGTTATACGTGTGTGTTTACGCCGGTCAAGTTTTTGGCGCCGTTGTCGGGGACTTATTTATCTTTCACTATTAATTTTGGGGTTAGATACGTTACTTGTATCTAATTTCTTTTTACTTATTGTTTTTGTTTTCTTGTTTTTCAGGTTCTCAGAAAATACATGAGACGAACCAGAAGCTTTGAACTCCGATCGCTTGACCCAGAAATTGAAAGAACCATCAGACAGTTGAGAAGGGAAATGCGAGAAGGCCAAGAAGCTTTAGTCAACATGGAACCTGAATCGTTGGAGGTTGCACCACCAATTCCCATTCGAGACAGAACCATTCCGGTGGTTGACAGACTCATTTCCTGTATTGTACTTCCTCCCTTACCAGCAAATGCGTGTGACATCAAAACATGCATTCAGATGATTCAGCAGTCAGTTTCGTTCGGGGGGAATGCAACTGAAGATCCTAATGCCCACATCAGTAACTTCCTGGAAGTTTGCGGCACTTTCAACTACAACAGAGCATCAGAAGAAGCAATGAGACTACATGTTTTCCCATACTCCTTGAAGGACAGAGCTAAAGCTTGGCTACATTCACTACCAGCAGGTTCTATCACAACTTGGAACACTTTAGCCACCAAATTTCTTGCAAAGTACTTTCCACCAGCCAGAACCAGAAAGCTGAGGAATGACATCACATCCTTTGTAAAACAAGATTCAGAATCCCTCTGCGAATCTTGGGAAAGGTACAAAGATTTACTCTTGAAATGTCCTCACCATGAGATTCCAAAATGGCTTCAAGTCCAAACATTCTATAATGGACTTTCTGGAATAATGAGAACCACAATCGATGCTGGTGTTGGAGGAGCTTTAATGGCAAAAGGAGAAGATGAAGCCTGGGACCTAATCGAAGAAATGGCCAACAACAATTCCTTATGGCCAACAGAAAGGAGCATGATCCAAAGAATTGCAGGAATTTATGAAGTTGGAGCCAACACAGCACTGAATTCCAAGCTGGATGTGATTTGCAAAAATCTGGAAACTCTTAACATAAAAATTAATGGTGGATCCACAAGTTCACCATTTGAAGGAGCACCTGAGTCAGAATCTTTCAACCAACATAAAGAAACGGTGAATTATGTCAATAATTTCAACAGACAGGGGAACAATCCATATTCCAACACCTACAACCCAGGGTGGAGGAATCATCCCAATTTCGCATGGAGCAACAATTCAGGGCAAATGAACAATCCACCACCCGGATTCCAACAACAGAACAAAAGCCAGGAACAGGCAAATGAACCAGGAATAACAGAAGTGTTGACCCACTTGAAAAAGATAGAAGCAAAAAATGACTCTCAAGCAGCAAGATATGATGCTATGTTTCAATCTCAAGCAGCAAGATATGATGCTATGTTTCAATCCCAAGCAGCATTAATTCAAAGTCAATCAGCTTCTATTAAAGCACTGGAGAATCAAATTAGATAACTGGCAAATGCTCAGAGTTACAGACCGCCAGGTACCCTTCCTAGCAACACAGACCCAAATCCAAGAAACATGGGGAAGGAACAATGTCATGCCATCATGTTAAAAAGCGGTATTGAAATCAACAAAGATGTTGGAATCAAGGCAACAACAATTGAGGAAGTTCCAAAAGAAACAAAGCAACAGATGGAGGAAAAAAAAGCAAAGGAAAAAGAACAAATCATTCCACCTCCACCTTTTCCTCAACGTCTTTAGAAGAACAAATTGGACAAGCAGTTTTCTCGGTTCCTATTGATCTTTAAAAAGCTGCATATCAACATTCCATTTGCAGAAGCGTTGGAACAAATGCCCAGCTATGCCAAATTCATGAAAGACATTCTTTCACGAAAGCGAAGATTGGGAGATTACGAGACAGTAGCATTATTAGAAGAATACAGCGCTATCATTCAGAGGAAACTTCCCCCAAAGTTGAAAGATCCTGGCAGTTTCATTGTTCCTTGCACCATAGGAGAACATGACTTCGGTAAGGCTATGTGTGATTTAGGTGCGAGTGTTAACTTGATGCCTTTTTCTATTTTCAGGAAATTACAGATTGGAGAAAAAAATGCCAACTTCAGTCTCACTACAACTTGCTGATAGAACGCTCGTATTTCCAAGAGGCGTAGTTGAGGATGTGCTGGTCAAGGTTGATAAATTCATTTTCCCAGCAGATTTTATTATCCTTGATATGGAGGAAGACGCAGACGTGCTAATCATCCTCGGGAGACCATTTTGGCTACAGGTCGAACCATTATTGATGTACAAAAAGGAGAACTAACTATGAGGGTACAAGACCAAGAAGTAACATTCAATGTTTTCAAGGCCATGAATTTCCCAGATGATGAAAAGAAGGAGGAATGTTTCAAACTCGATGTGATACATAGTACAATCAATAATCTGATGAAGGACAAAGTTCTAACTGACAAACTTAAAACTTAAAACTGTCAATTGCCTGTGGAGCCTAAAGATAAAGCGTCTTTTGTACTGAAGAAGCCACTACAAGCAACAGAGAGAAAAAGTTCCACCAGCTCAACGAATTGGAGGAATTTCACAATCAGCCTTTTGAGGATGCCAAATTGTACAAAGAAAAGGGCAAGAAAAGACATGATGAGAAGTTAGTGCGCATACAACTGGAACCAGGGCAGAAGGTACTGTTAAACAAATCAAGGGTGAAATTCTTCCCATGGAAGCCAAAATCACGGTGGTCAGGTCCATTTGTGATCACCAAAGTTTTACCAGATAGAGCCGTTGAGATACATGATCCTGACTCCAACAAAACTTTCAAGGTTAAAAACAAGCGTGTCAAGCACTACTGGGGAGAATCATTTGAGCGACAAAAAGAAAGTGTTACATTTTCAGATCCAGCTTAACGTTTGAGAAGTCAAGTCTGGCTGACGACTCTAAACTTAGCGCTAGAGGGAGGCAACCCATGCAATTCTTGTATATATTGTGATCTGGTGTGTTTTATTTTTTTGTGTGTTTAATTTTTGCAGGTTTAGTCATTTTAAGATGGAAGAAGCTCTCGCAAATCTTCGCAAGAAATTTCCTTCCCTCCCTCAAAACTCTCTGATGAAGTCTACAAAGCTCGCTTGGAACGGATGAGATTACTAACAATCCAGGTATTCCTAATGACATTCGTTGGGTAATTGAAGCACGAGTCCGATTGGCAGGTGAGTCTTCTGACTCTTTTATTTCACATCTGCCTGGTTTTGGAAGAAGCACCTATGCAAAGAAACGTAGAGCTAAAAAAATGGGTGTTTGTTACAAATGTGCACGCTGGAATTGCAATACTCGTTGTCGTTCTTTAGGAATGGTGTCTGATAATCGCGAAGACAAAATTAAATTCATTAGGGATGGCTTGAGTAAGGAGTCTTTAGATGATATATCTTTAACTCTTGAGACGCATCCCAGTGGATATGTTCACATAGCCATTCGTAAATTACATACATAATTCCAAAAAGAAAGACAACAATTAAGTCTTGGGAATCTGACTCAAAAAGACCATATTTCCAGTTTATAGGAAAATTGGATGGGAAGCTTGTCCCTGACGCATAGACGTCAATCAAGCCGTTACTTTTCTTGTAAATATTATATCTCTTTGTCTTTTCTTAATAATTGTGATTTATTTTGTTGTTTTCTTTTATTTTCTCCGACAGGATCCAGACCTTTTTGACTATCACGATATTAATTCGCTACTAATCATCCTCTGGAAGATACTTGTGCTATTTTTACTCACCCTTTTTCAGGTACTATAAATTCAGCTCGTCATTGCACTTTTGAAGGCATCCAGAGTTGAGAAAGAAATACATATAAAAATGGAAGCCACTTCAAGAAGACGAATTGAGAACATCTGTGTGTTTTGTGGTAGTAGTGTTGGTGTTAAGCCATAATACGTAGAAGTAGCACAGGAATTGGGTCGAGTCTTAGCTGCAAGAAATATGCACTTAATATATGGCGGAGGCAATCTTGGACTTATGGGGATCGTTTCAAAAGCTGTACAGGAAGAAGGCAGTCACGTTTTGGGAATCATCCCAAAACCCTTGGCAGAAGCAAATCTTATTGAACCATCAAACAGAGAGGAACTGATCGTGCCAGGTATGTCTGAACGTTTGGTAGAAATGATTAACCGTGCTGATGCTTTTATTGCTTTGCCAGGTGGCTTGGGTACATTGGAGGAAATTTTTATTGTGCTATCTTGGGCGAACCTGAACATACACCAGAAACCAATTGGGTTGTACAACGTTGATGGATTTTATGATTTTCTTTGTGTGTTTCTTGATGATGCCCGGAGAAATGGGTTCGTGTCAAAACCTTTAAAAGAACTCCTCTTTACTGCCAGAACTGCTACGGATCTAATAGACCAACTCATAGCCTATGAACCACGAGTTGACCCTATCCTTTCAAAGATAAATTGGTCTGAGGACGATCGTGGTAAAAGGCGTAGGATTAATCTGGATCTTAACCTTTAATTTCCTGTAGAATTTCAGCTAACAGGTATTATTTTCTAAACTCTTCTTCTATTTTTTAAGACATTGAGGACAATGTCTTATTTAGGTTTGGGGGAGGGAATTAGTTGATCAGTATCTTGTTTTTAGTTTGTGTGTTGTTTTTATTTTTAGTCCAAAATTTTACGAAAAATACTAAAAAAATTGAAATTTTTTCAAAAATTACAAAAATATTTTGCGTTTTTGTGTTTTATTTTGACTAAAATGGTGAAATTGGTAAGAGATAGCTGAGTAAGGAGTTTCCACTCCTGAGACGTATCTCAAGCCTATTTTCGAAATAAGTTAATTTTTGTTTATTTCCTTTTGAATTATTTAATTTGTGAATTCTCCATAAAACACTAAAATGGATCTTCATATGCTCAATTGACAGGTATTATCATATATATAACATATACGGACATGAGCTAAAATTGAAAAGTTTGTATAATCAGTGCTCTAGTTTAATTAGAGGAAGCATCTCAAAAAGCAATGGAGTAAAAAAAAAAAACGTCTGAGATCCGAGTTATTAAGTCTGTAAGGGTGTTTTAACACCTAGTGCCCTAAAACCAACTGGTTTGGGAGTCACTGGCCCAAAGCTCGTTACATGGATCAAAGATGCTGCAAAAATATATATATCTGAAGTCTGAGTAATTAAGTTCGTAGGGGTGTCTTAACACTTGGTGCCCTAAAGCCAACTGGTTTGGGAGCCACCGACCCAACACTCGCTACATAGATGGAAGATATTGTATATAAATAAAAAAATAGAAAAATCAAAGAAAAAATCAGAAAAATTATTCCATTGCTACAAAAAGGTGTGAAATCTGATAGAACTTTAGGACAAAAATATTACTTTCTTATCAACTGCACTTATGACTGTTGTGGGCAAAAATGAGTTGATTAATATTTTGTCGACTGTGTATATGGAGAATGGTAAAAATAATCGGAGAATTTACTTTTCGGTAATTTAGAATGAAACAAAACAACTATTGATTTGGAGTAGAAGTTTCACCTGATTAGTCACTAACTTCTTTATTCTCTTTTCTATTGTCTTTTTGCTTTTGTGTGCATTAGTTTCACTACCTTTTTACTTTTGTAAAACGTTTGTGGGTATTGTTGCTGTAAGCCCTCACGAGACTATAACTCGTCCACTAGGGACACCTAGGGGTTTAAAGGCTTGTTGCATATGCTAAATGCAACCGTGATCCCTACGAAAGTGGCTTAGTTTAATTTTAATTATTTCTTGTATTTTTTTTATTTTTTGCTCGAGGACTAGAAAAATGTTAGGTTTGGGGGTGTGATGAGAGGAAAATATAATTATTTCCGTACCGCCATTTAACTTAATATTTTGTTTAGTTTCTCGGGTTTGATGAACGTTTTGATGTGTTTTAGTTTATTTTGCAGATAAAATAATATCGGATCTCAATGAAATCATTTAGGACGAAATATGTGTCAAATAAGGGCAATTATAGGACTTGATATTTTAATTTTGGAGATTGGAAACTTGAAAGGGAGTTTTTGACGAAGTGCAGTTTTGGAAATTCCAAGTTTGCGTATCTGTCGTATTTTTGGCATATCTTTTTACTCCGATATTGGATTGAGCTGATTCAAGTTCCAGATTAAAGAAGACTCAAAGATATATAGCTTTTAAAGACAAAATAATTTCGAATACTGAAGATTTCATGCCCGAAATTGATGAACCATCCAGAAGTGTCTTGTGTGTAATTATTAAAGTCACTTTCAATCATTTTCAAAGCAAAAAATAAATTAATAAATAAATAATAAAAATTATCAATCATCATCAAACATGATAAGAGATTAGTGGAGCAATTAATAATGGATTTGGTGGAGCAATTAATAATGGATTTGGTGGATGATTTGATGGAGGCAAAATTTTGCCTATAATACCAAGCTATTTCATTTGTAAAATTCATACTTTCTTCTAGGAATTCCTTAAGAATACTAAGAAGATGTATCTTGTTTGTTTATTTACAGCTTTCAGTAATTAATTTCTGCTTTCGCACTTTCTTTTCTTTACTTTTCAGTTTTTACTTTCCGCAATTTACTTTTACGCACAATACTTTTCTTTCTTTAATTTTCAGTTTTTACTTTTCAGTAATTTACTTTTAGCAATTTACTTTCAGCAATTACTTTTCAGCAATTTACTTTCAGCAATTTACTTTCAGATAATTTACTTTAATTTACGTTCAGCATTTAATTTTCAGTATTTAATTTCAGCATTTAATTTTCAGTATTTAATTTTCAGTATTTTACTTTATGTCTTTTATTTTATTTAAGTTTTTTTTACTACCTGTAAATATGTGTCGTAACTAAGCCAGTTATCTGGGGTTGTGATGAAATCCAATATCACCGATTTATAAGGGGTTAGATTATAGCTTGGGTAATATAAAGATTTATTTATTGAGTCTTAATCTTAATACTTTTTCATTAACTGGCCATTAATAAAATTGATCTGGTAAATCTAAAATGAACTAGACATAGGGATTTTAGGTTTCAGGCCTTAGACTCAATAGCCCACGATCTTCATTGAGGATAGATAACCCTTTAATAGATTTCCTTACAGATAGACATATACCTGTCTGGTGGGGGTAGCCATAATTGGAACTTAAACTTAATGAATCCAGATAATTTGGTTGACATAGACATATGGTTCAATTGGGTTAAACTGGGTATTTGTGTCTGACCATCGACATAGGCTTAAACATAATTTAGTGTTCCATGTTAATAAATCATATATTACCCAATTTTAAGATAACCACCACTTCATCTTTAAAATTATATTGGAAGAAATCACAACCCTAGATTGTTTTTAATATTGAATTTTCTTAAAACCTACTTTCGAACAATTTTATTTACTTGTTTTTAAATTTAGAGTCGTCACCATTTCAAATCAATCAAACAACCTGTTAGATACTAGTAATCATTTGACCTCATAAAATTAATAGATTAGATATTAAGTCCTCGTGGGATCGATATTTTTATACTACTTGAACGATACGTGCGCTTGCGTTATACGTGTGTGTTTATGCCGGTCAATGATATATTAAGCCGAACCAAGTCGGTGTCCATCGATATAGTCATTACATACGAATTACCCTTCACGAGTATCTCGTAATTAGAGCCGAGTCATAATGTCTGTTATACACCACTAATTATTTTTACCTTAAGTACCATTGATTCTCTAATGAACGATTTATGCATAACCATTATGAATTTTAATCTTTCCATTCGTAATAGAAAGACTTGAGCGCTCAAATCGTTCAAGCACCGAATCAACCCTTAAGAAAGATACTCCTCTACTTCTCGCAAGAAGGAGTGAACTCCATGTCTATGTAAAACGTTCCCATCTACACAACAGACCATGTCCCCAAAGTACGTAGCTATTGGTCGGGACTGCTACACCAACCTCATCTTTGTAAATCAAAGGACATAGCTTGTCATGCAGGAGTTAGTAGTACAATCAGGATTAAGATCAATCCATATATGACCATCTAGTAGATCGAAATGACTTTCTTTGTTTAACGAATATTAAGAGAATGTCATTTCCATCTGGGTCCAGTCCTATATGATCACATCATGCAAGGTGCCTCCATTCTCATGTTTCTACATGGACAATCTCGGATCAAGGTCGCCATATAAATATAGAATGGACCGCAGCTATAGATAAGCCACAATTAAAGTACCCGCTTTGTTTGCTCTCTATGGACTATTTAAGATTACTAAATTCATACTTAAATCTTCTTATGCATGACACTCATACACTAAGTCTGGAGGTATATAAGTAATCTAGGGTATTCAAGATAATTTATAATATGCGAAAATTAAACAAACACTTTGATAAATGAATAATGCATCATTTTATTTAAAAACACATAAAATTGTTTACATCATATGTAGCTCTAGGGCATACATTCGAACATCTGCTTCTTCTTTGAAACTCTGAACTTTGTCTGCATTGTTCCTTTTGCCTACTGCCTTTTATTCCGTTCTTATAATCTCTTTCCATTTCTCATAATTACTCCACTTATCTTCGTAATGATTCCTCTTAGCCAGAAAAATTCTATGTCATCTACTTTACTTTCTTTCATTCACCTCTATTAGGACCGGACAGTGGTCAGAACTCCATGAATCAAATATTAATTGCATGTCCATTATAGAAATCTTGTGTCCACTTATCATTACACATAAACCTATCCAGTCTATCATCAATCAGACTGGGTCCAAATCTTCTATTTGAACACGTAAAAAGGTATCCCTTATATCCCAAATCACTCAGCAAGCAAGCTCTAATGGTGTCTTTGAAATCGTCAATAGCTTGCCAGCAACTTTCAGTCCCTCTTTCTTTTCATTGACATCCATTATCTCATCAAATCCCCAAAAACATAGCCATGGCAGCGAGAAAAACTCATTCAAACATTCCAACAAACACCATGTGTGTATCTTCTGGTTATTTTCTGGATGTCCATACACCCTAGTGGATCTCCACACTCTTTGATTTTCCTCTTTTATAATAGCGTCAATATGATGTGCACTGTATGATTTTACCTTCACCTCAACACTAGAATCCCACAATAATGCTAGCCTTCCACTCAACCCAATTCTATCAACACTAAAACAACAATCAAAATTTAATTCTAAACTAATACCTCTCATTTATGCACTCATTAACTTCCTTTCACACAAGAAGACGATTTTTGGCTTGTGCACCTGGAGAACCTTCTTTACAGCTCGGAACATTCGGGAGTTCCCCAGTCCCCGAACGTTCTAGCTTAGGACATTTATGGAGATCGGTGGAGCTGGGATCCAGCCTCCACCGTGGAAGTCTTCACTGTAATATCCTCATACTGTGTTTGTACCTCATTTTCTATTTTCCTTTTCTTCTCAATTGAAACTAGGTTGGTGTCTTCCTCTCTACTTTTATTGCCCAATTCCAGCCCATGCTCCATTTCCATAGGCTCAACTGCTTTCCTAGCATGCACCTTCCACTTCTTTTTATTTTTTGCCCCAAATGCTTCTACTTGCCCTTGCCAATCAAGTTGGGTCGTTTGAAGGTGACCCATTGCAACCCACTTATTTCCCAACACCTCTCTCTCATTCCCCACTCCCTCAAAATTTCCCGCTAAAGCTTTACTTTGTTTGACTAAGATTCCTGCCATAATTTTCACTTCAATTCCCGCCTTAGAAATGATGCCTAATGCATCCACACCAGTAATAAAAATCCGGCAATCGCTCATAGGTTATGGGCATTATGACTTCCTCATCACCATTTTGGAATTCCAAAATTATGGCCTTCTTTAAGGGTTTGGTAATGTCAACTGAAATTTGGACTCTACCTTATCTTCCATAACACTCACCTGATGCATCGACCTACATATTTTCCACCCTACCAATCTTGCTACTCAGCTCTTCCAGTGTATCTCTGTCCATAGACATGATAGGAACATTATGAATTTGAACCAAAAAAGAAGCATACACAAACGCTTGTTTCATTACATCTCCAATACCCGAAGGTTCCCTTAACACCAGTAAAGCCCCATCAAATGCCATGGCCCTCCAGCCATTATTCTTCTTTTGTCCACATCTGTGCCAAACTTGAACAAGAAAACATTTTCCCCCAGTAATTCTACCTTCACCTCTTTTATTGTCTTCCAAATCAGCTGCATAACTTTTTTCAATCCTTCTTTATTCGATAATTTGGTCTAAATAATTTGTTGGAGTAGATGTGGAATCCCTAGGATCGAATCGGTGCTTCACGCAAAGGAAGTGGGTAAAACTCATGGATATATAACATGGGTGTATTTTAAATATTTTATGTAAAACTAAATTTTATTTCGAGTCCGTAGGACAAAACGAGGACCAAAACGGAGTCTGGAAGCTCCAGAACGGAGAAAATAAAGTTTCAGTGTTCATAAGCTCTGCGCGTCGTGACACCCTAAAGTGCGAGAGCAACTGCGAGAGCTGAATGTCTCGATGTCGCGACGCGGAAGGGTGAGCGTCGCGACGCTCCTACATCTTATGCTCGGTGTCGCGACGCTGGAATGGCAGAGTCACGACGCCATAGCTTTAAGCTTTAATTTAGAGTTCCTAACTCTTATTAATTGTTCATGTCCAACATTAACATCTTTGACCTAATTACAAGTATATTGTGTTTATACTTCCAAAGCATCCTAACACAATTCATTAGCCTAATTTCAACCTTAAGCTATGTAATTATGCATCCAATATATAATTCATCACTTTATGTCTCACTAATTAAAATCTCACTTATGAAGAACATAGCTTAGGAGAAGATCAAACATTACCTAGTAAGCTTGATACTAAGATCCAATCTCATTCTCCTTGTTGAAATTGTTGGAGAACTTCCAAGGTTTAGCAATCTTGACTCAAAGATCCAATCTTGATTCCAATGCAAGCAAGCTTCACTTCAAGATCCAATCTTGATTTCTCCTAAATGAAATGTTATAGAGATCTTTCGAAGCATCTCAAAACACTTCTCTAACTTATGCTAATTTCTCCAAGAATTACTTGTATTTAGTTTTCACAAGCTTAAGTTTATCATGGTTATTTAGCTTATCTTTAGCTTAATTAAAACCTTCCTCAAGTTTTCTATTTATAGCAAAACTTAGGCAATTTTTAATTAATAAAAGTTTTAATAAACTTTTAGGTGGGCTTAATCCAATTTGTCCAAATATGAATAATTAGGTGTGACTAATCACCTTTGTCTACCACTTTGATTCGATCCAATTAAATCAAGACAAAGATTAGCAAATGGATTAGTTCAATGTTTGCCACTTTGATTTAATCCAATTAAATCAAGTCAAATACACATATAATTACATATTTATAATTACCAAAATATCCTCAAATGGTAGAGATATTTATGAAATTACGATAAAATTCTTGTGTGATCTTGAATTAATCTAATTAATCCAATTAGGTCAAAGTAAATAGTAGCCATAACTCTAAGCTTTAATTTAGAGTTCCAAACTCTTATTAATTGTTCCATGTCAACATAAACATCTTTGACCCAATTACAAGTATATTGTGTTTATACTTCCAAAGCATCCTAACACAATTCATTAGCCTAATTTCAACTTTAAGCTATGTAATTATGCATCTAATATATACTTCATCACTATATGTCTCATTAATTAAAAACTCACTAATGAAGAACATAGTTTATGAGAAGATCAAACATTACCTAATAAGCTTTATACAAAAATCTAATCTCATTCTCCTTGTTGAAATTATTGGGGAACTTACAAGGTTTAGCAAGCTTGAATCCAAGATCCAATCTTGATTCGAATGTAAGCAAACTTCACTTCAAGATCCAATCTTGATTTCTCATAGATGAAATGTTATAGAGATCTTCCAAAGCACCTCTAAACACTTCTCTAACTTATGCTAATTTCTCCAAGAATTACTTGTATTTAGCTTTCACAAGCTTGAGCTTATCAAGGTTATTTAGCTTATCTTTAGCTTAATTAAAACCTTCATCAAGTTTGGTATTTATAGCAAAACTTAGGTAATTTTTAATTAATAAAAGTTTTAATCAACTTTTAAGTGGGCTTAGTCCAACTTGTCCAAATATGTATAATTAGGTGTGACTAATCACTTTTGTCTACCACTTTGATTTGATCTTATTAAATCAAGACAAAGGTTAGTAAATGGATTAGTTCAATAATTGCCATTTTGATTTAATTCAATTAAATCAAGCCAAATACACATATAATTACATATTTATAATTACCAAAATATCCTCAAATGACAGAGATATTTATGAAATTATGATAATGCCCATGTGTGATTTGGAAGTAATCCCATTAATCCAATTAGGTCAAAGTAAATAATCAATGTTATCTAGTAACAGTTGATTATCTTAGTTAATAATTATAATATTGAATATTATTTATTATCAAAAATAATCGGCCACCTAGGTGCTCAACGAGTACACTTTATATTACATGACTATTTCAGTCCAGACATGTTCGTCATATAAGCCTAGCTAATATATATGTAATTCGACCACCTCCGAATTCACGAAAAACACGAGCGACCTTTCTGAACTATACAAGTCGAGGTCATCATATATGTTTAACAATCCCTTCATCATAGGCTATCCGAGTTGTGCTTAGGAAACATAGAATACACCGTCAAGTTTCGAAGGCGCACATCTCATGTCGACATGTCCACGATTCTTTACAACTTAATCACAAACCATCTCTGATAAAAGTTATCCACCCTAGGTCATCGGCTTCGGCGCCAAAGTCTTTAGAATCGTGACTTACTCACATGGATTCCTAAACCTATTATGGTACACATACTGGCCGATGGATCCTATCTTGATTCGCACTTGATTAACAAGTGCATCGGTCTACACACAATGAACATCTAAAGGCTAGACCATGAAAGGTTTCTAACATACATGACATCAAAATGTGGAGGATCTCACACAAATTCAATGTTATCCTATAGTCAATGGATCACATATGCTAATCGACTCGAGGAGATTCATATTAACGGTGGTGTGTACTTCCAACTATTAGGAATCACTTGTGAGTAATTCAGTATTTGCTCTAACGAATACCCAGATATCTATACGAGCTTCACATGCTCATGGTACATCAGGTTAAACCATTGGAACTCCAATTCCAATATACGATATGTGTTTGTCTTCTCAGTTATAAGAATTCGACCGTATTCCAAAGCCAACGACTATGAATATTTACTTTAAGAATAGTTTATAATTGTAATATTATCCCAATGTCGGACCACCCAGTGTCCAATATTACTACAAGACTATTCTAAGGTCGATGTCATTCTCAGCATATATATTCATCTAATATGAATAATGACATTCCTATCAATAAGGTTGAAATGAAAATATAGTTATTTTATTAATAAATAATAAAATATATGTACTATATATTATTCGGATTGGTGCTCCAAACACTAACTCCAACATAATTTTCCAAACCAAATATCCCGCAACTACTTTCTCTCCCTTCTCCATCATGCTACTGGTAATAGAGATTTTGATCCCTTCATTATCACTGATTTTTATCTCCTTACACTTTTTAATCAGCTCATCGGTATCCATCTCCCAATTACTCAGCCAAACAACCACTATGTGTTTGGGAAAAAGCCCTAGAGAACAAATATGGAAAAACCACTTTGAACCAAAAGCCCTAGAGAGAACAAAGTTGATAGAACACTCTATAACAAAGCCACCATTAAGTAAAATGGAGAAGGAACCCCAGCTACGAAGAGCCAGTGAATGTCCTGGGAAAAACTTTCACTTCATAATTTCAGAGAAAAAACAGAGGAAATACTTAAAAAATGGCCAGGGGTGGTTTTAAAAGGCTGAAAAAGTAAAAGAAAATTTAAATTCTCTCCCAGAGAAGATACTTTGCCCAAAGTACAAAATCAAAATATCATATTTTCTTTGAACACCCGGTTTATCTAATATATTATTACTCATTTAAATTTGAACATGCATGAACAAATTAAAAAGACTTATATGAAACAGATTGCACAGTTAGAAATGTCAATGGTTTATGATGAGTTGAGATTTGTCAATCTCGTCTTTATGGATTCTAAATGAAAAATCTTCCAGATAATATAGCCGTACGAAAAATCATCTTGATTTTAAGATCAAATAGTTTGAAATTCCCAATCTCGACTTGATTTCTTATTCAAAAACAAAAAACCGTCTCCAATTACACAATAAATAATACAAAATCTCAAATATTAATCAGAAATCGAAATTTTATGTCATCTCTGAAATTCCCAACAAGAAATACAACAACCAAACTCTATATTCCCAAAAGGGGGGTGAATTGGGTTATTGCCTAATAATACAGAAATAAAAATCTTTGCCAATTTTAACTACTTTTACCGATTAAGCATTAGGGTATATTTTCTCATACAATAAATATTTCCTATATGCAAGTTTCTAATATATAAGTAAATACAAAAATATACTTGCGGTAATTAAAGAGTTAAAGGATAGAGAAAATAACATTGTGAGTTATAGTGGTTCGGCCAACAATGCCTACATCCACTCCCTCAAGCCACGCTTGAAGCTTTTCACTATCAATCGATTTTTTACCGTAGATCACCCGTAACCAAGAGTTTTACACAAGGTTTACTCCAAACCCTTACACTCTGAGTTTTCTACATAGGCTCACTCACAAACCTTTACAATTACCCAAACGATGAGATCTCACAAACCACAAGTGTTTGGAATAAGAAGTTTGTAAACATACTTGGACACTCACAAATATAAAGAAGATTGTGTGAGTTGCTTACCCAAGTGATCTAAGCTCACTACTTAAGATTAAGAATGTGTAATGTGTGAGCTTGATGTATGAGAGTGTATGATTATAAAGGTTAAATAAAACTCTCTGTTTTTACCTTAGCGTAATGTATATGAAGGTTGTGTAACGTTGCAAAAATAAATTGGGGCTCAATTTATAATAAAATACAAAGCAACCCTAACTTCCCTATCTGAGACCGGTGTACCGGTCTCCAGACACCGGTATGTCAATCTTGTTGGACAATTATGACCCATAGCATCACTATTTTGTAAATGACATGGTGTTCTTATACAAAATTAACTATGTGACAAAGGAAATTGCTCTTTTATCATTTTGTAATTAGATTACTTCGATATATAAATGATAAAAGTCATTATGATTAGTTCCGGATTAATAAGATATTAGACAGTATTAATCCACGGAAGGTTTAATCATTAAATATCTCTAGTCGTATTATTATTGAGACTAGATATCAATAATGTGGAATAGGCTAGTATCGCACTTGTGCGCGTTATGGAAGCTTAACGACATAGTTCTCATATATTTAAGTATTGGATACTTATGCAAGTGTGATAGGAGGTTCTGTTTACTGATGGTATGGGAACAGCTTCGCTCTTGATAGACCCCTCGGAATCCCATTGGTAGTATTACTATGTGTCTATGGGAATCCGAATCAGGTAGGTATATATGTTCTTAACTTGAGACTTGCATCGCTAATACTTGCGACAATCAGTATACTTTGGTTTTGGTCGTTTGGGGCTTTTACAGGTTCTGTGTACGCCTCTTCTAGGTATACTGAGAATCGTAGTGTATTGAGTGTGATGTCAAGATGGAAGTATCACTTCATTCATATGGAGATGATGATCACGCAGGGATACAGAACTGGTACTCTTAAATCCTGCAGCTATCGGGATAATATGACAAGGTCATGATTATCCGATTATAGAGAAAGGTTGCTAGTGATCCGATATATGCTTCGTACGGGGCAGACACAATTCCAGCCCAGGCCTAGCATGTGACATCCAATACTGGATCGTAATACGCAATACACTGTATACTACCCCTGATAAAAATTATATATTCCTCGTTGAATATTTCTAGAGAATTGGGTAGGCACGGTGCTTTACTAGAAGCCAACCATGTCTTGTAAATCGGTAAGAATACAGTACCGGGTACGCACGTATTCGGATAGTCCGATGACCGTATTTACTGCCAACATATCCAGGGATCTCTTGGGTCATTTCCCGAAGATTCACCGATGACATTTGACTCGAACAGAATTAATCTAGGATTAATTATGAGACAGAAAATTAATCTGGGATTAATTACTGCAAGAATTAATTGGGATTAATTATCAGAGAAAGAATTAATCTGGGATTAATTGTGTCAAGAATTTATCTGTGATTAAATTCGTCGAAAAGAGATAACGCGATTAATTTGGAATTAATCGGCAAAATGAATTTAATAGTGAAATTGGATTTTTTCTATTTAATTTATTTAATTGGGCTAAAATAATATATTAGATATATTAATTGAAATTGGATTTCAATGAGAAATTAAAATTAGATTTTAATTCAAGCGAATGAATTAATTTGGAATTAATTTGTAAGCGACTTCCGTAATAATTTTGCTATGCATTATTATTTAATTAAATTGAATTTAATTATGTAGCGACGGAAAATTCGTTTAATCGGATTAAACGAACCTGGGCCCAAAGTGTGTTATGAAAGCCAACTTGAATTTTGAATTCAAAATGGTGGGACCCACTAACTCACATCACTAGTTATTTGTTGATGTAAGTGGTTGGATTCATTTAATGCATTTTTTCCAACACACTTGACTTTTTTTTGGGAAAATATAAAAGGAAGTTGTATTTGGAAAACATTTTTAGTTTTGTTAGACATTACTATTCACATCTTTCTCTCTTTTCTCTACCCTTCATTGTCGATTCTTGTTCTTCTTGGAGAATAAATTTTGTTTCAATTTATGGACAAAGCCAGTACTTTGGGAGTCATAGAAAGTGATAGGGAAACTCACCCGAGAGTTTTGAACTCAACAAACAAGCTTGGAGCTCCAACAAAGAAGGAATTTTTGAAATCCTAAATCCGATCAAGGTGAGTTTTTCCGCAACTTCCTTCTATTAATTCACAAACGAATCACTCTTAGAGATCCTTGGCATGTTCTAGGAACACTTATAATGGTATCAGAGCCATCCTAAGTTTGATTTGAATTCTAGGGTTTATGGACTTTAATTTGGGATTTTTGTGTGTGGAGCTTGATTTTCCTAAATTGATTATTTGGTTGAGTTTGGATGATGTTGAATTGTATTTGTACATCTTAGGAATTGAGAAAAATTGATTAGATCACAAATTCCCAATTTCCCACCTTGGCCGAAAATATACCCTCGGATGCTCATGGTGATTTTTTGAATATTAGACAATTGGATGTGTTGTTGGTATGAAATGTATTTTAGATGTTGATTTAATTGGATTGAAATAAAATTGTATGATAATTTCTTGTCAAAACCGTGAGCTATAAGCATGTTATAATGAATTGTTTTGCTTCAATTTGTGTTGGACATGAATTGGAAATGTTGAGCATGATTAATTGATTTAATTAGTGTTTTGGAAACATTAGATTAGTTGATTGATTATGTTAATTGCACTTTAATTAAATTAATATGTAATTTGGAATAATGTGTTACTTTAATTTGTTGTAATTGGGCTTAATGGGCTTGGTTAGGCCAATTTTGGTTTAGGACAATAGGGTTGGATCCAATTGGGCCTAAAACCATTTCCATAAAGTCCAAATATGACAATTGAGCCTTTAAATAATTTAATTGGGCCTAATGGGCCTAAATTGATTTTTGGCATAGGGTGATTCCTAATTGGGCCTTGGCATCTTGGGTTTGATCCATAATGGCCAAAGCCCATGCCTAAAGAATTAATTAAAAGCCCATTGGACTTTAATTCAATAATATTGGATACTAATTGGGCTTTTGAGACCCATGGAGATTGGATTTGGAATTCAAGTCTAAAAGACACTATTAAAAGTGTAATTATTTAATTTGGAATTAAATATGAATTAGTATTGGATACAAATTGAATTGGATTTAAAATTGTAGTTCGATATAATTCAAGAATACGTACTTTGAGTATTTATTCGTAAACGAGTTGGACTCATGCAAATCAAATCATTGTTTGAACATTGGATGGTCATTAATTCAAAGATTAATTAATTGGATTAGATTGATTGAATAACATGCTATGTGTGAATACTTGGATGTATTGTATGAATAATGTATATCGGATGGATATTAGAAGGGTGAGGGCAATTTTGGAAATTGTTGTAATAAATTTAGAATTTATTAAATTGGACCTGCGAGTCCAGCCTATTATCTCTTTTCTCATTGTATTTCTCTTCTCACCAATTCCCCTCAATGCAAATGAGGTTTCTTTAGATGTATTATGTAATTGGGTAGAAGTATGAATAGTGCTAGCGGGAGAGAGGAAATGAAGAGATTTTTTTCTAGGAACAAATTTGTTATATATCCATCCGCATACCATTATTATTTTATTTCGCGCCTTATTATGCTTTTAGAATGCATACTTAAGGGTGTATGATGGGACCTAATCAAAGATAATAAATTGGTTGCCAATTTACGCGAAAAACCCTCAAACAATATTAAGTGTTTTTCCTTCCATTGAGTGGTTCTCTCTCAAGATCCAAGATTGGCATTGGTTTGTTGGCCAAAGTCAAGACCTTTGTCTATCACGGATGTGTTTGAACCGCGTAAGCTTTGTTCCATATCGTATGTCTTGGGCGGTTGTGACTTGTTGGCCAAAGTCAAGGTCACTTCTTGTTCATCGACTTCAATTACGAAGCTTTCCCACTGTAAATGGGTCACGCTTAACTAGAATCATAAGCTTGTTGAGCCAAAGCCAAGGCTTAGTTGATTTAGAGGAAAAGGTTAGGAAATATCTTGGATATATTTACATATATTGGATATATGTTTCGGACTTGGAGGTCCACCTACTGGATCTAGGAATTGGATGAGATCCAATTGATCTTAGAGATCTACCTAGTTAAGTTCCATACAACTTGTTGGCCAAAGTCAAGGTTGTGTGTTATTTAACGGGATCCTAGCCCACTAGGAAACTAGGTTTCCCAAGTACTCCACAGAGGGTTAGAGGCTCGCCGAAAAATAGTGGGAGGCAAGTATTAAATTTGTAATTTTGTTTAGATACTTGCCAACACGCGCTCTTTTATTTTATTTATCGTTGTTATAAATATATTAGTTAGACTAATATTAAATATTGCTTTCTTTGAACAGTTAGACTGTACAACACATTACTCAACTTGCAGTTGGTTATATAGTTGGACTATAATAACCATTACATTTTGAGTGTACCCATAATCGTTGACTGGATAGTTAGACTATAACAATCAAGATGACTGAAAGATTAGCGTTAAGGGACATAATCCTAGGTTAAAATGTCTTTAACGGCATAATTTTCCAGATTGAAATGAATCTCAGAATAGTCCTGAAAGCTGAGAAGTTACTCTATTTGATAGAGCGACCTCTCGGGCCTAAGCTCGGAGTTGAGCAAATAGTAGAGCATGAGTTTTGGAAGACTCATCGTGATGAAAAATTTAGTGCTCAATTCATCATGCTTGCCGCAATGACTCCTTAATTTCGTCGTCAGAACTAAGGATTATATCCTTATACCATGATGTTAAAATTGAAGGATCTTCACATATCTAACCTTAGATCTTAGAAGTATGAATTGCAAAAGAAGCTCTTTCGCTCGCGTATGTCAGAGGGTACATCTGTCGAGCACTAGGTGTGGCAGATGATTGCTGACATCAAACAGCTAGGTTAGCTGGGCATTACCTACGAGGCTGAGACTTCCATAGATTTGATCTTATAGTCTCTGTCAGAATGCTGAGGCAGGTTCATTATGAACCAAGAGAAAACTCTTGGAGAGTTAATGGCTATGCTCAATAAGGCAGAGCCAGAGCTTCCAAATGGGCAAGAAGCGCAAGACGCTTCTTACTTCGACATCCCATAAGGCCAAGGGTTGGCCGAAGGCTTATGGGGGTGTGAAGAAAATGGGCAAAGGAAAAATCATCAGTCTTCTGGGAAGACAAATGACATATCTCAAGATGTCTACCTAAACTGTAGAAAATGGGGTCACTGGAAGCGTGACTGCCGTATGGACAAGGCAGACATGAAGGAAGAGAAGACGGGCAAGGCTCCGGCTTCAGGTATGTTTGTTATAAACATGTCCACTACTGGTTTTAAAATTGGATTTTTAATACTGGATGTGGTACATACATATGTACTGATGTGCGGGATCTGCTGATTAGCAAGAGACTGGCTTCAGATGAGATCGAACTACGAGTCAGAAACGGGACGAGAGTCTCTGTTTTGGCCATGGGAACCTAAGTTTTGGAACTGCCCTTTGGACATGTACTTAAATTAGGAAATTGTTATAATGTACCTAGTTTGACTAGAAATATTATCTCTATATCTAGTTTAACCCGTTGCGGGTATACCTTTATGTTCCAGAACACTGAGTGTTTTGTTTATAAAGATGATATGGAGATATACACATTAGATGTGAATAACAGTATTTATATTTTGAATATAAACAAATCTCATACATATAACATGACAAATAAATGGCTCAAACTGAATTAATCAGATGAGACTTATTTGTGGCATTATTGTCTCGGACACATTAACAAGACTCGTATATCCACACTTTCGCAGGGTGGATACTAGGATGGATTTGATCCTAATTCAAATGATGTCTACGAATCTTGTTCATTAGGCAAAATGTCTAAATCGCCTTTTATTGGTAAAGGTGTACGAGCCACCGAGCTGTTAGCCCTCATTCATGATGACGTAAGGCTAAGAGTGGATATAAATACTTCGTAACCTTTACGGATGTTGCATCGCATTATGGTTATGTGTATCTTATGAAACATAAGTCGGAGACTTTTGATATAATCAATGAGTTTTGACACGAAGTAGAAAAATAGACCGGCAAAAGTATTAATACATTGCGGTTGGACCGTGGTGGAAAAATACTTAAGCAATAAGTTTCTTGATTACTTGAAAGAGTATGGTATTCTTTCATAGTGGACTCCTCCCGAAACACCTCAATTGAGTGGTGTGTCCGAATGGAGAAACCGGATTTTGTTGGACATGGTAAGGTTAATGATGAGTCGCACTAAGCTATCAATTTCCTTCACAGGATACGCATTGAACAGTGCAATACTTATTTTAAATAAGGTTCCGTCAAGATCTGTTGGACAGACTCCATATGAAATATGGACAGGAAAGAAATTGGATTTCTCATTCCTGAAGATTTGGGAACGCTGGGCATATGTTTGGATGGTACCAAACTAGAACCCAAATCAGATAAGTGCCTATTTATAGGTTATCCTAGGGAAACCAAAGGATATTACCTATACAACCCAAAAGAGAACAAGATATTTGTTGCTCTCCATGCAGTTTTCCTTAGAGGAATTCCTAAATGCATTGGTAAGTGGAAGGAAAGTAGAACTTGATGAAAATCGGAGTGATACTGTTCCTGGCATTGATTCCCTCTCGGAACACGAACAGTTCATCAAGGATGAGACTGTTCCACGATATTCTAATACACAAGAACCGCGTAGGTCGGAGAGAGTCAGAAAACAACCTGAGAGGTATGAGTTTCTGATCTCACCTCATTTGGATGTTAATCTTATTGAGGATAATAAATCGACTATGTATGAGGAAGTGATACAAGGTATCGACTCCAGTTTATGGCAAGAAGCCATGAAGTCCGAAATGGATTCCATGTATATCAACCAAGTTTGGATACTGGTTGATGTACCAGAAGGCATTGTACTTGTCAGTAGCAAATGAGTCTTCATGGTGAAGACAGACATGGATGGCAACATACCAACGTACAAAGCTAGCTTGTAACGAAAGGGTATCGTCATCAATATGTTGTTGATTACAATGAAACCTTTTACCCGTTGCCATGGTTAAATCCATTCGGATAATGCTTGCTATTCCTGTATATTTTGGTTATGAAATATGACAAATGGATGTCAAAACCGCTTTCCTTAACGGAAACCTTTTGGCGGATGTTTACAACATCCTGACGGTTTTGTCATGTCGAAACATGCAAACAAGGTTTGCAAGTTAATTCGATCCATTTATGGACTGATATTGTGTTCTTGGAACCATTGTTTTGATGAGATCATATTACAATATGGTTTCATTCAAAACGAAGATGATTCTTGTGTATATAAGAAGGCTAGTGGGAGCGCACTGACAATGATTGTCCTATACGTTGATGATGTATTATTTCTTGGAAATGACATTCTCATATTAAAATCGGTGAAAGCTTGGCTTTCATTAAAAAATTCTCCATGGAATACTTGGGAGAGGCAACCTTTATTCTAGGAATAAGGATCTACTGGGATAGATCTAAAAGTTGTTGGCACTCTCTGAGAACCCGTACATTGAAAGATATCTACGCGATCTGGTGTCTCATATGCTTTGAGCATGTGGAGTCACAATCAGGTCGATCCAGGTGATGGTCACTGGATTGATGTTAAGAACATCATTGAGTATCTTAGACGAACTAAGGATACATTCTTAAACCATGGAGAATGAGAACTTGAAGTGACTAGGTTCACCGTTGCAAGTTTCCAAACCGATAAAGACGACTTTGAGTCATAATAAGGGTACGTAATTTTGTTTGAACAACAGAACAGTGAGCTGGAAATTTTCCAAGCAAGATAATGTTACCGATTCGACAAAAGCGGAATATATTGCTGCGGCTGAGGCAGCAAAATAAACATTTTGGATCTATAAAATTCCTAATTTGATTAGGAGTAGTTCTGTTAGCAGCTGAGCTGGGCTATAGTACAGGCTAGGGAATTACGGTCTCATCAATGATCCAAGTATGTACTTCGACGGTTTTATTTGATTCGTGAGATCATACATCATGGTGATGTGATGATCGAATAAATCGCATCAGATGATAACCTTGTAAATCCGCTGGCAAAAGTGATAACTTAGCATAAGAATGAGCGACCAGTACATAGTTCAGGTGTTAGACATTTGAGTGATTGGCTATAGGCCAAGTGGGAGATTGTTGGACAATTATGACCCATAGCATCACTATTTTGTAAATGACATGGTTTTCTTATACAAAATTAACTATGTAATAAAGGAAATTGCTCTTTTATCATTTTGTAATTAGATTACTCGGATATATAAATGATAAAAGTCATTATGATTAGTTCCGGATTAATAAGATATGAGACAGTATTAATCCATGGAAGGTTTAATCATTAAATATCACTAGTCGTAGTATTATCGAGACTGGACATCGATAATGCGGAATAGGCTAGTATCGCACTTGTGCGCGTTATGGAAGTTTAACGGCATAGTTCTCATATATTTAAGTATTGGATACTTATGCAAGTGTGATAGGAGGTTCTGTTTACCGATGGTACAGGAACAGCTTCGCTCTGGATAAACCCATCGGAATCCCATTGGTAGTATGACTATGTTTCTATGGGAATCCGAATCAGGGTAGGTATATATGGTCTTAACCTGAGACTTGCATCGCTAATACTTGTGACAATCAGTATACTTTGGTTTTGGTCGTCTGGGGCTTTAACAGGTTCTGTGTACGCCTCTTTTGGGTATACTGAGAATCGTAGTGTATTGGGTGTGATGTCAAGATGGAAGTATCACTTCAGTCATATGGAGATGATGATCACGCAGGGATACATAACTGGTGCTCTTAAATGCTGCAGCTATCGGGATAATATGAAAAGGTAATGATTATCCGATTATAGAGACTAGTTGCTAGTGATCCGATATATGTTTCGTACGGGGCAGACACAATTCCAGCCCCAGGCTTAGCATGTGACATCCGATACTGGATCGTAATACGCAATACACTGTATACTATGCCTGATAAAGATTATATATTCTTTGTTGAATATTTCTGGATAATTGGGTAGGCACGGTGTTTTGCTAGAAGCCAACCATGTCTTGTAAATCGGTAAGAATGCGGTACCGGGTACGCATGTATTCGGATAGTCCGATGACCGTATTTACTGCCAACATATCCAGGGATCTCTTGGGTCGCTTCCCGAATATTCACCGATGACATTTGACTTGAACAGAATTAATCTAGGATTAATTAAGAGAGAAAATTAATCTGGGATTAATTACGGCAAGAATTAATCTGGGATTAATTATCAGAGAAAGAATTAATCTGGGATTAATTGCGTCTAGAATTTCTCTGTGATTAAATTCGTCGAAAAGAGAGAACGCGATTAATTTGGAATTAATCGGTAAAATGAATTTAATAGTGAAATTGGATTTTTTCTATTTAATTTATTTAATTGGGCTAAAATAATATATTAGATATATTAATTGAAATTGGATGTCAATGCGAAATTAAAATTGGATTTTAATTCAAGCGAACGAATTAATTTGAAATTAATTTGTAAGCGACTTCCGTAATAATTTTGCTAGGCATTATTATTTAATTAAATTGAATTTAATTACGTAGCGAAGGAAAATTCGTTTAATCGGATTAAACGAACCCGGGCCCAAAGTGTGTTATATAAGCCAACTTGAATTTTGAATTCAAAGTGGTGGGACCCACTAACTCACATCACTAGTCATTTGTTGATGTAACTGGTTGGATGCATTAAATGCATTTTTTCCAACACACTTGACTTTTATTTTTGGAAAATATAAAAGGAAGTTGTATTTGGAAAACATTATTAGTTTTGTTAGACATTACTATTCACATCTCTCTCTCTCTCTTCTCTACCATTCATTGCTGATTCTTGTTCTTCTTGGAGAAGAAATTTGTTTCAATTTATGGACAATGCTAGTACTTTGGGATTCATAGAAAGGTGATAGGGAAACTCACGCGAGAGTTTTGAACTCAACAAACAAGCTTGGAGCTCCAACAAAGAAGGAATTTTTGAAATCCTAAATCCGATCAAGGTGAGTTTTTTCGCAACTTCCTTCGATTAATTCACACACGAATCACTCTTAGAGATCCTTGGCATGTTCTAGGAACACTTACAAATCTGGCACAGTAACATCTCTCAACGGCTATATTACCGTTTGAATATATCTGTTAGACCAGTATGGTCATCGGTATTGGTACCGGTTTGGTCCTTGCCGGTTCCAGTAAGTATGTTTTACTAATAGGCTCACTGGTATAGACACTGGTATAAAGACCGGTATGGTCCGTATCGGTTTGGCTCACCGATATAGTCGCTGGTTTAATGCACGCCGGTTTCAATGTGTATGAAATCTCCAGTATGACCGGTATGGACACCGGTATGAAATGTGTCGATTTCAAAGAGCATGCAAAATAGTGCATTAGACCGATATGGTAACCAGTATGGCACCGGTATGCCGGTCACAATATAAAATGCAGGATTTGAAGGTTTAAAATATTTTGCACATGATCCTAATGCATGTATATGAATGTGCACGTGTTATATGAGCTTAGGTACTTAGATAAACTATTCACATTACATTTAAGGTTCTAAACTAAAACTACGCAATATTGTTTTTGATTTGTCGCTAATCTTCACATTCTCGCTCTTCACCACCAATGTGCTTCGACATCTTTTTATAATGTCTCACTATTGTGCGTCGAAGTCTTCAAGTGTTGATTTCATCAAAATTCATTACACGATTGTGTCGCTAACAATCTCTCCATTTTTTATGATGGCAACTTTCATTAAAACTTATGAGCTTGAGAGTCCAAGTAGTTGATGATTTTGCTCCCCCTCAATATTAGCTACCCCTCAATGTGTGTCTTCAATATTGTGCTACAAAACTTAGACAAACACATTAAAACACATATGTTCCCCCTTAATACAAGGGTGAGGGTTATACAAGGGTGAGGGTTATACAAGTTTTAATCTCATTCCTATGATTTCTCCCCCTTTGAATTTATCAAAAAGTGGAGAAGCAAAAATTAGGTTCTAATGAGATATCAATTAAATATGTGCATTTTCAAATGAAGATACCAAAATTTAAATTTATGCACATTCACATTTCCCCTTTATGCCACAAAATATAGAAATCATGCATATAACATTTCTCAAATTTTATACCAATGAATAACAATGCATTTTCAATGATTTCTTTCTATTTTTATGATACCAAATAATCAAAATTTCAACTATCCATGCATTTCATGAGATCAATTATGTCAATATACATGCATTTCATTTTTTAACTAAATATGTTCAATGACAATTGCAAATCAATCAAGTAATCACATATATCATTTAACTCAATAAATTTAATGTGATACTAGTTGACACTAAATGGGGTTAAATATATGATTAAGGTATATAATGATATCAAATGAAATTCGATACCAATAGAAGGTTGATTACTTGCCTAATCACTAGTATGCTTCTAATTAATTTTACCAATTTGAAATGGGCATACATATATAAGTTGGTGGAAACGGTACCAATGTTTCTGTAAATACGGAGTTTACCTTTTACCGTTTGTCATTCCTCATTTCTTTGAGCCTTGGGAAAAATTCTCATTTCTCTTTAAGATCCTTCCTAAAGCTCCCCCTACAAAATTATCAATTGTACTTTGGTACCCAACCTTTCTTGGGTCCATGGGGGTTAATTTTGATTCCTTGAGGAATCCATGCATTTTTAGTCACATTTTAGTTTATGTATTTAAATATTTTATGTCCTTTTTATTACATGCATGACAAGTGACATTTTTATTGATAGCAATATTAGCATGAGAATCAGATGCCTTAACAAAATAATTCTTCAAAAATTTTCTCTTGATGTAAGGCTTATATCATAATCCTTCTCTATTATATGCACATTTTTAGGATCCAAATAGCATATCAAAATTTTTCTTCCCTAATGTAAGTTTTGCTACAATATTTTACAAATCTATTACCTTTTTTTTAAAGCAATATTTTCATTCAAAATAGATTCGCAATCACATGTTTTTGAGCTAGATGGCATGTTAGATATTCTATTTTCAAGTTCTATCTTTTTGTCTTTTAAACATGCATTTTCATCATTTAAACATGTTATTTCTTTTTCATGTTTGGCCTTTAAGCAAATAATGTCATTATCTAAAATATGAATTTTATCCATACAAGATGCATGTTCATTTTTAAGTGATGAATGCTCATTTTTAATCAATTTATATTTCTTTTTAAGCATTTCACACAACTGATTTAATCCATTAAAAGCATCAAGTAAATCATTATATTCTTCAGAGTTGTGTACCTTTTTGATCTCTAATTCATACTCAAGCAATTTTCTGACCAAATCATCTAACTTTAAGGTGTTCATATCGTTTGCTTCTTTGATGGAGGAGGTGTAACTTCTACCTAAGGATTTTCTTTACTTGATCGGTTGGCCCAATGATTTTCCCTAAAGAAACTAGATGGTTTATAATGATTGTAAACCTCTAAATCATGTGATCAATCTCTTCCTCGAATTCCATTTTGAAACTATCCAATTCGCATATGAATCGGTTGATATTTGATTCCTTCACTTGGCTTATGCCCTCGTTGATCATTTATAGAGACTTCCATAGCTCAAGTGCATTTCCAAATTCCGGAAGCTTGTTAATTTGACTACGATCAATGACACATAGGAGATGGTTGAGTGCCTTAGTATTTGTAGAGTTTTGTGCAATTTCCTCATCGGTCCACTCAATATGGGCTTAGAAATCTCCACACCATTATTATCCCTTTTCATTGATGTTTTTACACCTCGTGTGATCACCTTGAAGGATTGTGTATCTATGGCTAAACTGTAGTTAAGAAACATCATCTTCCAATAGTTATAATCGGTTCCATTGAAGAATGGAGGTCTTGTAATAAAAAATCCCTCAGTAAGATTTGACGAGTTGCTTGTGTTGGACAATTATGACCCATATCGTCACTATTTGTAAAAGACATTGTGGTTTTTGTACAAATTAACTATGTGACAATGGAAATTGCATTTTATCATTTTTTGTAATTAGATTACTTATTTATATAAATGATAAAAGTCCTTATGATTAGTTCCGGATTATAAGATATGAGACAATATCAATCCACAAAGGTTTAATCATTAAATATCCCTAGTCGTAGTATTATCGAGACTGGACATCGATAATGCAGAATAGACTAGTATTGCACTTGTGCGTGTTATGGAAGCGTAATAGCATAGTTCTCATATATTTAAGTATTGGATACTTATGCAAGTGTGATATGAGGTTGTGTTTACCGATGGTACGGAAACAGCTTCGCTCTGGATAGACCCCGCGGAATCCCATTGGTAGTATGACTATGTGTCTATAGGAATTCGCTTCAGGGTGGGTGTATTTGATCTTAACCTGAGACTTGCATCGCTAGTACTTGCGACAATCAATACGCTTTGGTTTTGGTCGTCCGGGACTTTAACAGGTTCTGTGTACGCCTCTTCTGGGTTTATTGAGAATCGTAGTGTATTGGGTGTGATGTCAAGACGAAAGTATCACTTCAGTCATATGGAGATGATGATCACGCAGGGATACAGAACCGGTTCTCTATTATGTTGCAACTATCGGGATAATATGACAAGGTCATGATTATCCGATTATAGAGACTAGTTGCTTGTGATCCGATATATGCTTCGTACGGGGCAGACACTATTCCAGCCCCAAGCCTTGCATGTGACATCGGATACTGGATCGCAATACGCAATACTACGTATACTACACCTGACATAGATTATATATTCCTTTAAGAATATTTCGGGAGAATTGGGAAGGCACGGCGCTTTGCTAGAAGCCAACCATGTCCCGTAAATCGGTAAGAACATGGTACGAGGTACGCACGTGTTCGGATAGTCCGACGACCGGATTTACTGCAAACATATCCAGGGATCTCATGGGTCTCTTCCCGAAGATTCACCGATGACGTATGACTCGAACATAATTAATCTGGGATTAATTACGGTGAGAATTTATCTGGGATAAAATTCAATTAGAAGTGAGAGAACGATTAATTCGGAATTAATCGATAAAATAATATATTCGATATATTAAATGAAATTAGATTTCGACGCGAAATAAAAATTGGATTTTAATTCGAGCAAACGAATTAATTTAGAATTAATTCGCGAGCGACATTAACGGTAATTTTTCTAGGCATAATTATTTAATTAAATTTGATTTAATTAAATAGCAACGGAAAATTCGTTAATTCGGAATTAATGAACCGAGCCCGGGATGTGTTTGCGGTCCCACTCTGATTTTGAATCAAGTGGGGCCCACATCAAGTCACATTATTAGTCACTTAAGTGATGGAAGTCTTGTCACTTTTTGGTGATTGACATCTAGTCTCTTTTTGGGTGATGGGAGTAGTTGGGAACATTTATTACATTTTTTCCCTCCAAACTTTGTTTTACCTTTTTGGAAAAGATATACCAAAATTGGAGAGACTTTTTGTGATAAGGTTTTTTAGAAAAACATTAACAACAAAATTAAAAAGCTCTCTCATCTCCCTCTCCCTCTCTTTGCCATGAACCATCAAGGATTTAGGGAAAATTTTGTTGCAAAAATTTTCCATAACTAGTACTTAAAGAGTTCTTACAAAGGTGATAGGGAAACCTTTCCCATTAAGCTTGGAATCTCAAATCACTCAAACCTTGGATCACAACCTCATCAAAGAAAGCTTGGAGATTTTCAAGGAAAGAAAATTTTGTTATCAACACATCCTCTCTTCCGATCATTGTAAGTATATTTCCGCCATTCTTACTTCGAGTATTCACATTATTTCATGCTTTAAATTGTTATTGGGATGATCTTAGAGACCAACAATGGTATCATGAGCCTTAATGAGCATGAAATTGAATTTAGGGTTTATAATCTTGATTTGGGTATTTTTGATTTGAGCATGTTTTGATCAAATTATTTGTTTGAGCATGTTTATATAATGTTAACTTAGAGTTGTGCATGATCAATTTGAAGAAAAAATAATTTGATTAATTTTCCCCAAATTTATTGGCTTGGCCGAATACTTATCAACCCTAGGTCATGGTGATTGTTTTTTGTTTTTAAACCATTAGATGTATTTAAAATGCTTGGATATATTGATTTGTGATTTAATCGGATTAAAATCAAAATCGAATATAAAATCCTTCCATTGCCGTGACCATAAGAGCATGAAAATGACTTTATTTTGTTTCAATAATGTTGGACATGTATTGATTATAATAAAGCATGATTAATTGATTAAATTAGTATTTTGGAAATGTTGATTTAAATAATTAATTATGGCTAAACACTTTAATTAATTAAATTGTGAAATTTGGAATATTAGAATTTAATTAATTGGGCTTAATTTAGAATTGAGCTAAAGTTGTTGTATTTGGGCCTAATGGGCTTGGTTGGGCCAAGTTGGTTAGGACAATTGGATTGGATCCAAATTGGGCCTAAACCATTCTATTAAGTCCAAATATAATATATGGGCCTTTAAAAATTTAATTGGGCCTAATGGGCCTAAATTGATTTCTTGGCAAATAGGGTGATTCCTTAATTGGGTCTTGGTATTTGGGTTTGACCCATATTGACCAAAGCTCATGCCTTAATAAATTAATTGAAAGCCCATTGGACTTTAATTAAATGAACATTGGATATTAATTGGGCTTTAAAACCCATTAAGATTAGATTTAGAATCTAAATCGTAAAGGCGCATTAAAAGTGTAATTATTTAATTTGGAATTAAATATAGAATTAGTATTGAATGCAAATTAAATTGGATTTAAAATTGTAGTTCGATATAATTCACGAATACGGACTTGGAGTACTTATTCTTAAAATGAGTTGGACTCGCGCAAATCAAATGGTCGTTTGAACATTGGATGATCACTTAATTCAAAGATTAATTAATTGGATTAGATTGATTGAATAACATGCTTTGTATGAATACATGGATGTGTTGTATGAATAATGTATATCAGATGGTTATTAGATGGGTGAGGGCAATTTTGGAAATTGTTGTAATAAATTTAGAATTTATTAAATTGGACCTGCGTGTCCAGCCTTTATCTCTCGATTCTTTGTAATTCTCTTCTCACCAATTCCCCTCAATGTAATGAGGTTTCTTTGATGTATTATGTAATTGGGTAGAAGTTAGAATAGTGCTAGCCGGGGAGAGGAAATGGAGTGATTTGTTCTAGGAACAATTTGTGAGATATCCATCCGCATATCATTATTAATTTATTTATCGCACCTTATTATGCTTTTAGATGCATGCTTAAGGGTGTATGATGAGACCTAATCAAAGATAATTAATTGGTTGCCAATTACGCGAAAAACCCTCAATAAATATTAAGTGTTTTCCTTCCATTGAATGATTCATTCTCAATATCCAAGATTGACACTAGTTTGTTGGCCAAAGTCAAGACCTTTGTCCATCGCGGATGTGTTTGAATCATGAAGGCTTTGTTGTATATCGTATGTCTTGTCCAAGTTGTGATTTGTTGGCCAAAGTCAAGATCACTTCTTGTCCATCGACATCGATTACGAAGCTTTCCAAAGTCAATGGGTCCCGCTTAACTAGAATCATTAAGCTTGTTGTGCCAAAGCCAAGGCTTAGTTGATTCAGAGGAAAAGATTAGGAAAATATATTGGATATATTGGCATATATATTGTATATATGTTTCGGACTTGGAGGTCCACCTACCGGATCTAGGAATTGGATGAGATCCAATTGATCTTAGAGATCTACCTAGTTAAATATCATACAGCTTGTTGGCCAAAGTCAAGGTTGTGTGTTATTTAACGGGATCCTAGCCAACTAGGAAACTAGGTTTCCCGAGTACTCAACAGAGGGTTAGAGGCTAGCCGAAAAATAGTGGGAGGCCAGTATTGAATTTTCAATTTCGTTCAAATACTTAGCATTACGCGCTTTCAAATTATTTCGTCAATTATATATTTATTAGTTGGACTAATATTCTATTATTTTTCTTGTAACAGTTGGACTGTACCCAAATATCGTTAATTGAATACTTTGACTATTGCAATTAAGATGGCTGGAAAGATCGGAGTTAGAGACATTATCATAGGCGAAAATATATTTGTAAAAGACATTGTGGTTTTTGTACAAATTAACTATGTGACAATGGAAATTGCGTTTTATCATTTTTTGTAATTAGATACTTATTTATATAAATGATAAAAGTCCTTATGATTAGTTCTGGATTATAAGATATGAGACAATATCAATCCACAAAGGTTTAATCATTAAATATCCATAGTCGTAGTATTATCGAGATTGGACATCGATAATGCAGAATAGACTAGTATTGCACTTGTGCGTGTTATGGAAGCGTAACAACATAGTTCTCATATATTTAAGTATTGGATACTTATGCAAGTGTGATATGAGGTTGTGTTTACCGATGGTACGGAAACAGCTTCGCTCTGGATAGACCCCGCGGAATCCCATTGGTAGTATGACTATGTGTCTATGGGAATCCGCTTCAGGGTAGGTGTATTTGATCTTAACCTGAGACTTGCATCGCTAGTACTTGCGACAATCAATACGCTTTGGTTTTGGTCGTCCGGGACTTTAACAGGTTCTGTGTACGCCTCTTCTGGGTTTATTGAGAATCGTAGTGTATTGGGTGTGATGTCAAGACGGAAGTATCAGTTCAGTCATATGGAGATGATGATCACGCAGGGATACAAAACCGGTTCTCTATTATGTTGCAACTATCGGGATAATATGAGAAGGTCATGATTATCCGATTATAGAGACTAGTTGCTTGTGATCCGATAAATGCTTCGTACGTGGCAGACACTATTCCAGCCCTAGGCCTTGCATGTGAAATCGAATACTGGATCACAATACGCAATACTACGTATACTACGCCTGACATAGATTATATATTCCTTTAAGAATATTTCTGGAGAATTAGGAAGGCACGGCGCTTTGCTAGAAGCCAACCATGTCTCGTAAATCGGTAAGAACGTGGTACGAGGTACGCACGTGTTTGGATAGTCCGACGACCGGATTTACTGCCAACATATCCAGGGATCTCATGGGTCGCTTCCCGAAGTCTCACCGATGAAGTATGACTCGAACATAATTAATCTGGGATTAATTACGGCGAGAATTTATCTGGGATAAAATTCAATTAGAAGAGAGAGAACGATTAATTAGGAATTAATCGATAAAATAATATATTCGATATATTAAATGAAATTAGATTTCGACGCGAAATTAAAATTGGATTTTAATTCGGGCACTCACAAATATAAAGAAGATTGTGTGAGTTGCTTACCCAAGTGATCTATGCTCACTACTAAAGATTAAGAAGGTGTAGTGTGTGAGCTTGATGTATGAGAGTGTATGATTATGAAGATTAAATATAACTCTGTGTTTTTGCCTTAGTGTAATTGAGGCTTAATTTATAATAAAATGCAAAGCAGCCTCAACTTCCCTGTCTGAGACCGGCATGCCGGTCTGGCATAGTAATGGCTTTCAACGTCTATATTACCGTTTGAATATATCCGTTAGGCCAGTATGGTCACCAGTATTTGAATATATCTGTTAGGTCGGTATGGTCACCGGTATTTGAATATATTTGTTAGGCCGGTATGGTCACCGGTATAGATATCGGTTTGGTCATTGCCGGTTCCAGTAAGTATGTTTTACTAATAGGCTCACTGGTATAAAGACCAGTATCGTCCGTGCCGGTTTGGCTCACCGGTATGGTAGCCGGTTTGATGCATGTCAGTTCCAATGTGTATGAAATCTCCAGTATGACCGGTATGGTCACCGGTATGTCATCGGTATGAAATGTGTCGGTTCCAGAGAGCATACAAAACAGAGCATTAGACCGGTATGGTAACCGGTATGGCACCGGTATGCCGGTCACAGTACAAAATATAGGATTTGAAGGTTTAAAATATTTTTTACATGATCCTAATACATCTATATGAATGTTCATATGTCATATGAGCTTAGGTACTTAGATAAACAATTCACATTACATTTAAGGTCCTAAGGTAAGACTAAGCAATATTGTCTTCGATTTGCCGCTAATCTTCACATTCTCACTCTTCACCACCAACGTGCTTCAACATCTTTTTGTAATGTCTCGCTCTTATGCGTCGAAGTCTTCAAATGTTGACGTCATCAAAATCTATTATGCGATTGTGTCGCTAACAATCTCCGACTATAAAATCATTCGTGAGCCAGCTAATAATAATACTACGATGTCCTGAGCTCCAAAAAGATATAAATGTTCAGTGACTGACTATCTCTATATATATATATATTTGCAAATAATTTTATGGCTGATATAGCACGTCCCCACGTGGCATTTAGTAGAGGATAAGGTACAAGTCAGGTAAGAAAGAAAAGATTGTAGAATCATAAAATCATCACAACTTTATTGAATCGAATTGTGGATGATGTCCCTAATAGATATACCACATTTGATGGAAAATGGTGCATCAAGCATAGTGTTTTTCAATGTTATTGGAAGGGGAATCATCTGCTTTCATATAGTGGTGGAGCCACTAGAAATAAAAGGGGCGGTTATCTCTTTGATCTAAAAGTTCATTAAATTATATCATATAAATTATTCAAAAACTTATTTTATTCATGAGATAATTTTATTTTATTCCTGTTAAAATGAAAAATATCTATTATGTTTTATAAAAATCAAATTTTATTCTTACCGAATCAATATTCTGCCTATAACCCTGCTTTCATGTTCAATTAGTTGATAATCATTTAATTGGACCCATTTTCCATTAGTCTTTAAATTTTTTTGACCCAAGGACTTTCTCTATTATGAATGTCATATTTAATACAATAATCAAGTGTTTACTTATTATTTATTTGGTGGCATAATCAAACTCTAGAAATAGTCTTTTTATTAAAAAAAATAAAAAGTAAATAAAGATACATACATAAAGACTTTCTCAATATCCTATTATTATGTTATTATGGGTATGTGCCAGGGAGTGCTAGACCCTCTCAAATTTCTTGTTAGTAAGCTCACTTAAGAATTTTTTATTCCTAATTTATTCGTTTATCTTATAATAATTGTATATTACAACCATCACAAGTTTTTCATTATATATATAGTTTTTAACTCTTACACTTGTTTAGTAAAAAATTTGAAGTATATCTTTGTTTGGAGGATTCCCATTTGGGAGAAGAAGCCGAGGGTTGCCTTTGGAGTTTTTGGCCGTCAGTTTCTATTAATTTAATATCTAACACACTTAAATTAATACACTAATTGATTCCAAAAGAGCATTATGAAACAAAATTAAAATTAAAAACTTAGCTTAGGGAACTAGACAAAGTCTTTGCACCTGTATTAAGATGAGTCAATTAAGAAATCAAACAACTTGGAGATGGATTAAGTTTAATCCAATAAATTTTACTCTCTTTTTTTTTTTTTTAAGTTTTAAGTAAGATTTATATTTTAAATTAATTAAACGGCTTTATTAGATTGTTACTTGAAATCCTAGGAGACGGGGCGTGGGTAGGGTTTGGTGTGGATTTTCCATTATCAAACTTGCACCCGCATATATAAATAAATTATCAAACTCGTATCATACCCGCTGCGAGTTTTAATTTTCATTATCAAATATGCACCCGTATTTAAAAATAAATTATCAAATATGCACTTGTATCCAACAATTTTTTTGCGAGTTCTTAAAATATTGAATTCCCTTGTGTTCTTAATAATACAATCTTTTTAATTAAATATTAATGTTTTTTCATAACATACAAAAAAAAAAAAAAGTATTTGACAATTTTCAAATTAGGAGTTTAGGACACACAAATAAAAGATTAAAATATTTGTACCATAATGTCAAATTCATATCATCACAATTACATTCATGAATCACTAGCGGAATATCATTAATCTCATTCATCAACATCAACTTCAATAGCACTAGTACCCACACTACCTATCCAAGATGATTCCTGCAATTAGATTAAAATTAATATTTTCTAAAAAAATTAAGCTTGCGGGTAGCGGATACCCGCGGATTTTACTTAATAACCAAACCCGCACCAATCTCGCAGCCGCTTTTGTTTTAAATTACCAAACCCGCTTAAATATTTACCAAATCATACCCATTGCGGAAGAGTTTTTACGATTTTGCGGGTTTGTGGGTAAAATTAGTATCCCTAAACGTGGGCGGTGGGTTGTGCTCAACTAGAAGTGGGACCTTTGATGTCTTAACAAGATCCTATATTTTTGTAAATAAGTATTAAAATCTTAATTTTTTCCATAGGGTGGCTCTGACCATCGTTGATTATCTGGAGAGTCGACACATTTGGTCAATTGAAGTCTCAAATTTTTTATCCATAATTAGTGTCCCAAATATAAAAGAAATTTTGATTTTTAAATATATAATATGATTTTTATAATTTTAATCATTTATCGATAAGAGTTAAATTTAGGAATATGCCTAGAGTCTTCCAAAATTCAGGACCGTTCTTGACTCTCTCCAATTACAAGCTTTGCATTTATCAATAGTTTTTTGTTGGCATGAGATCGGAAATCTACTCCCTCTAATATTTGAGAGATGATAATAAGATTGTGATTCTGAAAAACTCAAATTTGCGTCTTCAATATGATATGAGAACCACTGAGTTACAAGTCTAGTGATAGTTAATCCATAGAGTTTATTTATGATTTTTACAGCAAGATTGCAAAAAAATGGCTTTGATTCTCATAGACATCGCTCTAGATTGAGTAAAATAATGTCTCAAAGTTGGATTGCAGGTCTAACACATTGACTGCTAAAAAGCAACAAATTGAATGTTTTGAGGAGATTCATTGCTTCTAAAGTGGGAACTTGTAAAATTAAACATATTTAAATTTCCCAAACCCCAACAAATTAACGTAACATTCCATTAGAGAATCAAATTTAGTTTCTTTTCATATTAAAAATCTCTTAAGAGTACCTATAATCTATAAATATATGCAAAATCTCATAACCCAAAAACCCAAATTGAAAAACAGTCTTTGAGTCTTGACATTTAAAAAAAGGAGTGGAGTTCCCTTTAGCACATTGGGCTACAAATGTGCAAAACATACCTACATAAGTTTCATGGCAACAAAAAATCATTGTATTAAAACAGAAAACAGAAAGTTCATTTCACTTTAAATGTTTCTATATATTTTTGTTTTTCAAGATATTTGAGAGGGATTCAAAAACAAGAAACTGTCCAATAGAACTAACTATAGAAGCTTTTTCTTTTTCTTTAACTGAAATTTTAAACAAAATAGACTCAATGAGTTACTGTACAAGACCTATGGTGGTGATGAGTGGTAAATCTATCACTATTTCCCACTCATTTAACCTAATATTTTGTATAGTTTCTTGAGTTTTGTGAATATTTTGATGTGTTTTGTGTTATTTTGTAGATAAATAAAGTTTCAGGACATTCTGGAGGTGATTTGGAGCAAAACAGTGAAAATTGGGAAAAGGAGCATTTTGGTAATTTGTCCGAGTCGCGACGCCAAGACTCATCGCGTCGCGACGCCTAAAGTGCGCCGGACATGCTAACGTGCGCCGAGGGACACGTGTCAGAATCTGAGAAAATGGACTTGCTAACGTGCGCCGACCTTGCTAACGTGCGCCTTGCCACGTGTCATCATCACAGAAGATCAACTAAAATGCGCCGTCTACCACGTGTCGAAATCTCATTGGACCAAAGCAAGCGCGTGACACGTGTCGAGTTTTCATTGGACCGAATCACCGGCGACTCACATGCTGCCACGTGTTAATCTCTCATTGGACCAATCCTAAACGCGTGCCACGTGTCAGATGTTCATTAGACCGATATTTCAGCCAATCACCGTCTGCCACGTGTCGTCTTCCCATTGCACCACCTTTACCGCGTAACACGTGTCATCACGAGATTATGCCGACAATGCGCGTGGTCAACCCGCGTGGACCAAAGTAAACAGGTCCAGCGTCGCTACGCTGAAGCCCTTGGCGTCGCGACGCTGGACGCAAAAATTGTCTATAAATTGAGCTCGAGATTTCAGTTTTAGTTGCACCATTCTCTCTCATTTCTTTGATGTAAATAGGGAGTTTCTCTCTCTAATTTCTTTTAATTTAAGTTTTGTAATTAATTTTTAATTATATTCTGTAATAGTAATTACTTTCTGTAATAGTAAGAGTAATTTATCTTGTTTTTACTGTTTCAGTTTTACTATTCATCCATGATGAGGTAACTTCTCCTTGCTAAGGTGAAAGGTAATTCTTTTACTGTTACTATTTAGATTAATCTCCCTTAAATATAATATATTTACTATTTAAAAATTTGACTTAATAAGGATACCGCCATATTGGTCGGTTGACTATTAAATTTAAATTGGTTTAAACCTGACTAATCCAGGATACCGCCTATATGGCTGGTTGATAATTAAATTTTCTTACCGCCTATATGGCAGGTTCATGGACAAATCATACCGCCTTTATGGCTGGTCGGACTTAATTTGAATTAATCAGGTTACCGTATATGTGGCTGGTTGGTAATATTATCACAAGTTTATATATTATTTTATGGGAGATATTTAAAATAGTAAATAGTAAAAGTAATTCCTTTTACCTTAGCATTTCATTTTATTGTTATTTACTTTTCAATATTTACTTTACCGCATTTACTATTTCGTATTTTTACTTATGGCTTTTACTTTTAAGTTTTTACTAGCCCTAGCCATGTATCATAACTAAGTTAGTTATCTAGGGTTGTGATGAATTTCAATATCACTGGTTTATAAGGGTTAGATTATAGTTTGGGTAATATAAAGATTTATTTATTGAGTCTTAATCTTAATGCTTTTTATTAACTGGCCATTAATAAAATTGATTAGGTAAACTTAAAATGAACTAGACATAGGGATTTTAAGTTTAAGACCTTAGACTCAATAGCCCACGATCTTCCTTGAGGATAGATAACCCTTTAATAGATTTCCTTACAGGATAGACATATACCTGTCGGGCGGGGGTAGCCATAATTGGAACTTAAACTTAATGAATCCAGATAATTTGGTTGACATAGACATATGGTTCAATTAGGTTAAACTGGGTATTTGTGTCTAACCATCGACAGAGGTATTCACATAATTTAGTGTTCCAGGTTAATAAATCAATATATTACCCAGCTATAGGATAACCACTTCATCTTTAAATAATATTGAAAAGATTCACAACCCTAGATAGTTTTTAATATTGAATTTTCTTAAAACTTACTTTCGAACAATTTTATTTACTTGTCTTTAAATTTAGAATCGTCGCCATTTCAAATCAATCAAACAACCTGTTAGATACTAGTAATCATTTGACCTCATAAAATTAATAGTTTAGGTATTAAGTCATCGTGGGATCGATACTTTTTATACTACTTGAACGATACGTACGCTTGCGTTATACGTGTGTGTTTACGCCGGTAAGCGCGCATGAGACGCTCACTGAATCGGGACCGGAAAAGCATGTCGCTTCACACTTTACTACATACTAAGCCGAATCTCTCTTTCAAAGAATGGACAAAAGCCGACAAGCATCAGGCATTGGTCTCAACTGATCAAATTCATGGCCCGATCGCCTCTCTCTGCAGCAAGTGCCAAATCCAGACGATAAAGAAAAGTCATACTCGGGCAATCAAGGAAACGGTCGTGAGGGTCACTCTCACATTTACGAGCCTTCCAATCTTGAGTAATATATCTACACAGATGACAGCATGGGCAGATGCTTCGGGCCAAGCAGACTGTTGCCTATGCTGTGGGTTTACTAGGTAGATACCAAAGCTAGTAGTACAGCATCTTTTCTATTTCCTTTCCTTCTCCAAGCCATCCAGCCGCGCCAATTGCTGCAGTCCTAAGGTAGCCTCTTGCAGCAAGCCTTCCTTATGCCGATTCTTATTTCTAACAAGAGAGGTGGCAACTCCATCAACTCAAGTACCTCAATACTACAAGAACTCAAGGCAACTCCTCAAGTCCGCGACCCACATTTTTCTTCAGAACCTCTGAAGTCTCTGAGTATATTGTATCACCTCTGACGCCGGAACTCTGACTACCAAACTTCCTCCTAAAGAACTCTGAAGGATTAGAAATTTTAGGTTAAGTTCTGTTGAAGGTTTATCAAAGATTGAATCTCACCATTAATGTAGAAGACAAGAAGATGAAGAAGTCTTCAATTGTAGAATCAAGAAAGGTTGAAAGCTTTGAGAGATTTAGGCTCAAGGGAAATATGTTTCAACTATTGAAGATGGCGGCTACATGTTCTATTTATAGGTAGGATGAAAAACTAGGGTTTTTCAAGGTGAAAAGGCATAAAAACGCGTCCAGATCGCAATAGCATTCGAACAGTTACTCGAACGTAACTCGAATGCGCCTACTAGAAAGACTCGTTCGAACGCCACTCGAACGCACAACGAACGGATGCTATCTGGAATGATCTCGTTCGAACCCAACAAGAACGTGCCTCGAACTTTTGCTCTCTGGAATGCTATCGTTCGAACCCAATGGAGAACGTGCCACTAACGCCACACGTTAGAACCAAACATCGAACACAGCACTAACGTCAATGTTCGAACGCTGCAACGAACGCACCACGAACGCAAGTCCGATGCACAGCAGCCAAAAACCAGTCCAATTGCACAAAGAACTTCTTGACTAATTACAACTCAATTGAACTTGTTTTATCACGGACACATGCCAATAAAATTGGAACTAACAATCTCCCCTTTTGGCATTCCGTGACAAAACACTACCTAATACAAAGACTACGGTAATAGACCTAAAAAGAAAATAGCCAACTGTCAACCATCAAAACAGTGACTTATTACATAAAGACTCGATCTAACACCTAACCAAGTAGTCTTCAAAAAAATACCACCGCAGCAACATACCTGCTTACCTGAAACATCCACAATTGACAATATACCGTGCAAAGCATTGGGATTATCAAGTATAATATAAACATGTATAAAACTAATGCATGTACAAGTAGATATATCTCTCCCCCTTAGTTTGAACTCCCTCTAAAACGGAGATATCTAAAGGATAATCTACGACTCCCTCTCATATACTACGACTCCCTCCAATATATTAAGGCTCTCCCACTTACTATATTATTCTCCCCATTTTTGTCACGAAATGACAAAGGGCGAAGGAAACAGGAAAAAAAAAAGGAGACAAACATATGCAAGAGCATAAACAAACATGACAAATAACATGAGACAAACACATGCAAGAGTATAAACAAATAGGACTTACTCCCCCTCACTAACAGGCTAACTCAGTTAGTAAATAAATAATCAAATGGGAAGTAAACACTCAATGATATGCAAAATAAATGATATGCAGTGATATGAAGCATATATAAGCACACAATGAGATAAACAAAAAATCCTGTCAAAACTGACTGAAACAGCATTTCAAGCAAATACAATGATACCCAGTCAGTATTCAGCTGTTTATGACATGAAACAATATGCATCATTTTAAAGTGGCTAAATACAACACTTATGCATATGACATAAACACCAAAGCATATCAAACACTTGCGTGAAAAATAAAGTGCACAACGAATCAAGGCTTAATACCTTATTTTATGAGCTGGACACAGCCAAATAAATCTATCTCTAAACAAACCAAGTCCACAAAATAGGTGTTCAAACCCAGCACCACTAGGACCTGAAAATAAGCAACATTGGTTGCATGCTATATTGTTTACCCCATAAATATCATGAGCTCATATTTAACAACTCTTTCGAGTGAAGGGTTTTTGCCCTTATCTTTTGAATTTGACCACATTGGCTCTTTTGCACTTGAGTCTCATTCTTTTTAAAAAAATATATATTTCTTTTTACTTTTGCAAAAGGGGATAGCGCAAGGTCAACTAGTCAAATGTCACACTATTGAGCAAACAAAGTATGGTAGAAATTAGATTGGCAGTCCAAAAACTCATACATGCAACCAAGCCATGACATAATAAAATCGTGTATGTGAGGTGCAAGCACAAGATATACCAAGAGTTTTTATCACATACACACATGCATATAGAGCATCAAGTAAAATAAAAGCATATTATACCTGCATAATCATATATCCTACATATCAGGATCACATGCACATGCTATTCATGCTCAAACAAGTCATAAAAATATTTTTGGTCTTTTTCAAATGATATATTTTTTTTTTGATTTTTCAGTTTTAACACAAAAAATAAAGACACAAAAACGGCTTGACAATATCCAATGGTACGTGGAGTTGTATCCCGAGTACAGATCATACTACCGTCCATTCGGAATCGGCTATGAAATTTATGTCCGGGTTTCCATCATATATACCAAGGGACATATATCAAAACAAGACACACACACCCATATGCAGTGAAAAGAAAGAAAACATGCAAAAACATAAAACACACGTACACACACATGCAATGGGAAAACAAATGCAACTTCTAGGAAAAGTTATACCTGAGTGCACTCTCATCATGCCTGTCAGGATCAAGGCATTCAGAAGTATATAGGAATACATCTTGCTTCCAAAGCCAAATTTTCTGAGGAATCTCTTCCACTTGAGAATTCCTAGTTAACACAACAAGTTTCTCACTAAGGGATTGAGCTTGTTTGGTTAGTGCAGAAACTTGAGACACTAGATTTGCATAATCAAATCTAGGTGACACAATCTTAGGCCTTTTCTTATGTTTGTGCACCATGAAGCACTTAGGCCTAATGTGTCCTGCCTTGCCACAGTGAGGGCACACATGCACAAATCTCGGATAAGAGCGAGGTTTACCCACAACACCTCTAGATCGAGGTTGGGTCACAGGACGAGGAGCAAACAGAGGAATCATATGACTACACTCTACAGACTTCTTACCTAAGTCATAATTAGAAGGGTTAGACGCAACTCTAGATGTTGACGCTTTATCACAGTTAGGCTCAAAACTAATACCTAACATGCGGTCCACCTTTTTATTCCCACTAGAAAATGTAGACAACTGGGTTCTAGCATTTTCAAGTTCAGTTTCTAATATTTGGACCCTATCAACTAGGTCTATATTCCTCTCATCCAGGTCATCTACCATCAAGAGACTTTGCTCAAATTTGGCTTGAGCTTCATTCTTTTCTAGCTCAACTAGTTTCAGCCTCTTATTGACCTCTATATTAGTCTTCTTAATAGCTAAACTCTCATTAAACAGTTCAATATAAGCTACTTGAAGACTTTCCTCATCAACAGACTCATCGAGAGAGACTTCTAATTCAGCATCATTAACAACTTTCTCTATCTCATCAGTCACACTAGCAGTAAAGGCCATATAATTGCCTTTAGGAGAATCATCACCTTCATAATCACTAAGGGATGCTGCCATGTCTTTCTTGCCTCTAGCCCTAAGTGAAAGAGTTAAATCAAAGTCCCAAGGATCACAAATCATGCATAAAAACCGCATATGAACACATCAAAGGAGGTGCGGAATATACTCACATTGAATTTCGGTTTTGATGAAATGAAGAACAAGATGCGTTTTGCATCCTCCAAGCTCACGGCAACAGCTCTCCAAGGCAGTGGGCTGCTCGGTTTGGACTGGTTCGGCTTCCTCCATGTTCGGCCATTGATGACTTCATTGAAGCTCAAAGCTTCAAGCTTCCATGCTCACGGAATCACTTCCCTATCACCTATGTATCACTCAAGGTGTGTGCTAGCACTTGTATTCTTCTTTTGCTTCTCAAATGCTCGGTCAAACCAGAACAAATTTGATGAAGAAATCGGCAGTGAGCCGTGAAGAAGAAGGAAGAAGAAGAGGGAAAATGAGAGTGCGAAAATTTTTTGGGGGAGAGAGAGGACCGAAAAATAAATGTAAAAGGGAAAAGAAAAAAGTAATATATATTTTCATTTATTTTCCCAAAATAAATAAAAATATATTATATATAATTCAAAAACCTTTTAATATTCCATCAAATTTACTTTTATACTTTAAGTCATAATCACATCACTTTTCACATCACATCTATTCACTTTAATAAAGTGACATATTGTCAAGTCACATCACTCAAAGTGACAATTGATTTGACGATTGACGCGACTAGCGATTTGACGCTTGATGTGACTCGCGTGCCGCGCTCGAATTCGAAATGCGAATGCGCTCGCAATCACTCTCGGGCTCGGGTTCGCTAATTCCAAATTAACGAATTTTCCGTCGCGTCGTAATTAAGTGATTACGCCTAGCGAATTCACTATTCACGTCGCTAACGAATTAATTCTAAATTAATCGTTCGCCCGAATTAAAATCTAATTTTAATCCGCGTCGAAATCCAATTTCGATTAATATATCAAATATATTAATTTTATCGATTAATTCCAAATTAATCGTTCTCTCTCTTTAACGATATTTTATCCGAGATAAAATATCTCCGTAATTAATCCCAGATTAATTTTCTCTCTCATCGAATTAATCCCAGATTAATTCTATCTCTCTCTTCTAATTAATCCCAGATTAATCAAAGTGCGAGTAATACGTCATCGGTGAATCTTCAGGAACCGACCCATGAGATCTCCGGATATGTTGGCAGTAAATACGATCGTCGGACTGTCCGAACACGTAAGTACCTCGTACTACGTTTATATCGATTTACAAGACAAGGTTAGCCTCTAGCAAAACGCCATGCCTACCCAATTCTCCAGAAATATTCTTACAGGAATATATAGATCTGTATCAAGCGTAGTATACCGTAGTATTGTGTATATCGGCCCAGTATCGGATAATCACGTGCTAGGGCTGGGGCTGGATAAGTGTCTGCCCCGTCCGAAGCACATGTCGGATGTCTGGTAACATAGTCTCTATAATCGGATATACATGACCTGGTCACAATATCCCGATTGGTTGCGCAACACTCAAGAGCACTAGTACCGTATCCTGCGTGACATCAACTCCAATATGACTGAAGTGACACTTCCGTCTCGACATCACACCCAATACACTACGACTCTCTGATAAACCCAGAAGCGGTGTACACACAGAACCGGTTAAAGCCCTGTACCACCAAGACCAAAGTCTACCGATTATCGCAAGTATTAGCGATGCAAGTCTCAGGTTAAGACTATACACACCTACCTCGATTTCGGCCTCCCATAGACACATAGTCATAATACCAATGGGATTCCGAGGGGTCTATCCAGAGCGAAGCTGTTTCCCGTACCATCGGTGAAACACAACCTCCTATCGCACTTGCATAAGTATCCAATACTTATATATATGAGAACTATGCCGTTGTGCCCTCACAACGCGCACAAGTGCAATACTAGCCTATTCCGCATTATCGATGTCCAGTCTCGATAATACTTCGGCTAGGGATATTTAATGATTAATCCTTCGGGGATTGATACTGTCTCATATCATCTCAATCCAGGAACTAATCATATGGACCTCTCTTCATTTATACATCTATGGTGATCTAATCACAAATGATGAGAGTGCAATTTCCTTGTCACATAGTTAATTTGTACAACAACACCGTGATCTGTACAAATAGTGACGCTATGGGTCATATTATCCAACAATCTCCCACTTGGCACATAGCCAGTCACTCGAGTGTCTAACACCCGAACTATGTACAATTCGCTCAAATTGCTGAGGAAAGGTTTTCGTCAGCGGATTTGCTTAATTATCGTCTGACGCGATTTACACGATCATCACATCGCCACGATGTATGATCCGAACGAATCAGATGATATAGAAGTATATATCTGGATCGTCGATGAGACCTTTAATTCTTTAGCCTGTGCTGACGCCTAGCTCAGCTGCTAACAGAACTATATCTAATCTAATTAGATTTATTATCGATCCAAATGGCTTCTATTGCTGCCTCAGCTGCAGCAATAATCCGCATTTGTTGTTAATTCGGCAACAGTTATCTTGCTCGGAATATTTCCAGCTCACTGCACCGTTATTCAAACTGTATAGTACCGTTTGCGACTTTTAGTCGTCTTTATCGGTTATAGGAAACTTGCTACAGTGATCCCAGTCACTTCAAGTTCTCCTACTCCATAGACTAAGACAGCATCCTTAGTTCTCTAAGATACTAACGGATGTTCCTAACATCAATCCAGTGACTATCACTCGGATTGTCCTGTTTGTGAATCCATATGCTCAAAGCGTATGATACACCAGGTCTTGTACATTTTTCAATGTACGGTTCCACGGAGAGTATTTCGAAAGCCAAGCTTTCGCCGACATTTATTTTTATGGGAATATCATTTCCAAGAAATGACGTATTATCATTATTTTATAGGACAGCCACTGTCAGTGCGCTCCCACTAACCCTCTTATTTACACTAGAATCATTTTCGTTTTGAATTAAATCATACACCATTATGATTGCATCAAAATGATAATTCCAAGAACTTATGCTCGCGTCAGCAAGCATCATCCAAATGGATCTACAGTGGCAATAGGTAAAAGGTTGAATCGTAATCAATCACAATGTCGATAACGATACATTTCCGTTAAAAGCCTAGCTTTATACGTTGGTATATTGCCATCCATGTACGTCTTCCTTGAAGACTTATAGTACCAATAGGCACAATGCCTTGTGGTACATCAACTAGTATCCAAACTTATTGATATACATGGAATCCATTTCGGACTCATGACACTTTGTCATAATAGGGAGTCGATACCTCGTATCACTTCCTTTGTTCTTGTGTATTCGAAGATTAATGGTATAGTTTCATCCTTGATGAATTATATATGTTCCATTAAGATTCAGTGCCTAGAACAGTATTACTCCGATTTTCATCGAGTTATACTATCCTCCCACTTACCACTGCATATCGGTATTCCTCTTAGGAAAACCGCATGGAGAGCAACAATCACATTGTTCTCATGTGAGATGTATAAGTACTATACTTATGGTTTCCCTTAGGATAACCTATATTGGCACTTATCCAATTTGGGTCCTTAGTTTGGTATCATCCAAACGTTATGCCTAGCATACCCAAATTGTCAGGAATGAGAAACCTCGTTTCTTTCCTGTTCATATCCTATACGATATCTGTCAAACAGATTTATATGGAACCTTATTCTAAATAAGTTTTGCACTGTTAGTACATATCCTATTGAAGGAAATGGTAGCTCAAAGGGACTCGTGATTAACCTTATTATGTCTAACAAAATTCGGTTAATCCTGTTCGGACACACCGTCAAAATGACGTGTTCCAAGAGGAGTCCTCATTGAAAGAATACTATACTCTTTCAAGTATGTACGAAACTTACTGCTTAAGTATTTTCCATTACGGTCTTACCGTGGCGGAATAATGCTATAGCCGATCTGTTTATGTATTTCGTGTCGAAACTTTAAAGTTTCTGATTTGTGTTCTTCAAAAGAAACACATAACCATAACGTGATGCCACATCCGTTAAGGTCACGAAATATTCATGTTCACATCTAGCCTAGCTAGATATGGGCCCACTTACTTCACCATGAATAGGGCTAACAGATCGGTGGCACTAACACTATTACCAAGCAAATAGTATTTTAGGTACTTTACCTAATAAACTAGATTCGCAGACCTTATTTGAATAGTCAAATCAGTCCTAGTACCCACTCTTCAAAAGTGTGGATATACGAGTCTAATTAAATTGTGTCCTAGACAACAATGCCACAAATAAGTCTCTATTGATCAAATCAATTTGAGCTATTTATTTGTCAATTTATATGTTTGAGATTTTTATTTATATTCAAAATATAAATTCTGTTATTTATATCTAATATTTATCTCAGTATCATCTTTATATAATAAAACACTCAGTGTTCTATAATATAAAGGTTTTATCCGCAACGGATTAAACACTGATAAAGAGATAATGTCTCTAGTCAAACTAGTTACATTATAACAGTTCCTAATTCAAGTACATACCCGAAGGGTAGTTCCTAAACTTAGGTATCTACGGTCGAAACAGCGACTTTCGTCCCGTTTCCGATTCGCAGAGCAATCTCAGCTTGAAGTCAGTATCCTGCTCAAAGCAGATTCTGAATATCAATACATATATTTTATGTACCACACTAAGTATTTAAAATCTAATTTCAATACTAGCTGTGAACATAACTAAGACAAACATTTTTAAAGTTAGAGCCTCGCCCTTTCTTTAATTCCTTCGTGTCTTCCATATCCAAATGGTAGTCACTTTGGGATATGTCAATTATCCTTTTCAATATTTTAGGAACCTTAGGCCAAGCCTGGGTTTTTAGAATATTGAAAGGAATGTGCACCTCGTGCTACATGCCCAATTGCAAACTTTGACTTTACATGAATAGTCAATTAATTCTCCAAGAATTATAAATTGCAATTTTAATACTTCTTAAATCCAAAAATAGATTTATGACAAGTATATTAAATTAAGCATTAAAGTCATCATCACAAAAATCTTCCAAAGATTTTATGCTCTACTTATCTTGCTTAATTTTGGGCTTAAGGTATAATGAGTTATTTTATCAAATAAAGTAACCTATTATTTATTCCCAATTTTGAAAATTAAATCATTTAAAATATTTTAATCCCAGATTATATTTTAAATATCCAACTTTTCAATTTTATCTTGATTACAATAGTCCAACTATTTAATCAACGATAGTAGTGGTACTTTATATATTATAATGATTATAATAGTCCAACTATATAATCAAATATAATCCAAATTAATTAACCTCAATTACATTGATTACTATAATCCAATTATAAAATCAACTGTAAACTGAAATTAATTAATTCAAATATATTGATTAATATAATCCAATTATATATAATCAAGTATAATACAGTCCAACTGTTTATTAAAACAACAATTTAAATATTAGTCTAACTAACATTTAATCTAATGACGAAATAATTTAAATGAGCGCATACGGCGAGTAATTGAACGAGTATTGCAAATTCAATTCTTGCCTCCCACTATTTTTCGTCGAGCCTCTAACCCTCTGTCGAGTACTCGGGAAACCGTGTTTCCTAGTGGGCTAGGATCCTGTTAAATATCACACAATCTTGACTTTGGCCAACAAATTGTATGATAATTAACTAGGTAGATCTCTAAGATCAATTGGATCTTATCCAACTCCTAGATCCAGTAGGTGGACATCCAAGTCCCAAACATATATCTTATATATGCCTATACATCGAATGTATACCCTAACCTTTTTCCTCTGAATCAACTAGGCCTTGGCTTTGGCACAACAAACCTAGTGATCCCAGTCAAGCGCGGACCCATTGACATGGAAGCTTCGTAATCAATGTCAATGGACAAGAAGTGGTCTTGACTTTGGCCAACAAACCACAACTTGGACACGACACCGATATGGAACAAAGCCTCGTGATTAAAACACATCTTTGATGGACAAGGGCTTGACTTTGGCCAACAACCCCTGCCAATCTCGGATCTTGAGTAAGAATCACTCAATGGAAGGAAAAACGCATGATATTTAACGAGGGTTTTTCGCGTGCAAATTGGCTACCAATTTAATTATCTTTGTTAAGGTCTCATCATCATACACCCTTAAGCATGCATTCTAAACACATAATAAAGCGAGTATGAATAAAATAATAATGATATGCGGATGGATATTTTACATTGATCCTAGATCAAATCTCTCACTTTCTCTCTCCGCTAGCACTTGTATTACTTCTACCCGTTACACTACACTTCTAAAGAAACCTCTTTTACATGGAGGGGAATAGGTGAGAAGAGAATACAAAGAAATAGGAGATAAGGCTGGACACGCAGGTCCAATTTAATAAATCAAATTTATTACAATTTCCAAAATCGCCCAACCCGACTAATATCCATCCGATACATTATTCAAACATCACAACCATGTATTCATACAAGCATGTTATCAATCAATCAATCAAATTAATTAATCTTGAATATTAGTGATCATCCAATGTTCAAACAAAGATTTGATTTTTGTTCGAGTCAAACTCGTTTTGCGAACACGTACTCAAAGTACAATTTCTACGAATTAAATTAAATTACATAATTAAATCCAATTTAATACGTATTTAATTCTAATTCATTATTTAATTCCAAATTAAATATTACACCTTTATTAACGAACCTTTACGACTTAAATTCCAAATTTAATCGCAACGGGTCTCAAAGCCCGACTAACATCTAATGTTTTATTTAATTAAAGTCCAATGGGCTTTTAATTAATTTCTATAGGCGTGGACTTTTGGTCAACTCGGATCAAACCGAACAACCAAAATCCAATCCGGGAGTTACCCCATAAGCCTTTAAATTAATTTTGGCCCATTAGGCCCAATTAAATAATTAAGGTCCATTAAGTCATAATTGGACTTTTGGATTCGGTTTTGGGCCTAATTGGATCCAACCAATTTTGCCTAAACCCAACTTTGTTACAACAAAGCCCAAAAGCCCAATTACAACCTAACAAGCCCAATTTCCAAAATCAAGCCCAAATTAATTAACTTATAAAATTCCAAATTTCACAATTAATTAACCTAAGTGTAATACATAATCAATTACCCAATTAACATTTCTAAAACATCAATTAGCCTAATTAATCATGCACTTTAACAACCAAATAGTGTCCAACAATTCAATTAAAATCAAACCCAATTAACATGCTATCAAGTCTCGGCAATTAGGGGTTTTTCAATTCGATTCGGTTTCAATCCAATTGAGTCCACAATCTTAATTTCCCAAATCAATTCAATTCATCCAATGAATTAAAACAAAAAATCACAAAGAATTTCATGTTCATAAGATTCGGCCAAGCCACTTTAAAAAGGAAAAAATGTTCTAAATCAAAATTCAATCCAATTGAACTTCAAAACAACATTAACCAATTGTTTTAAGTCATCCAATGATCAAACAAAACAAAATTACCAAGACATTAGGGTTATGCAATTTTCGGCCAAGCCTTCAATTTGGGGAAAATTGAATCCAATCCAATTTCATGAAATTGATCACACACAATCTCAATTAAACATGTTCTAAGCATACTTAAACATCCAATTCAATTAAAACATGCTCAAACACATTTTACCCAATTTCAAGTTTCATGTTCAACCTAAAGAATTGGGGAAAATTGATCTAATCCAATTTTCTTGAAATTGATCATGCACAACTTCAATTCAACCTCATTCAAGCATACTTCATCAAACAATTCAACCAAATCATGCCTAAATCGAGTTTGCCCAAATTAAAGTTTTGACCAAAAATAAGCAAATTGGGGAAAATCAATCCAATCAATTTTTTTTTATCAAATTGATTACATATAACTCAAATTAGATCAAATATAAGCATTCTTAAAGAATCAATTTGTCAGAATCAAGCTAAAATCAAAAAGCCCCAAATTTGCTCAAGAACCCTAATTCGGTTTTCATGCATCAAAAGCTCAAGATACCATTGAAAGAGTTAAATCAAAGTCCCAAGGATCACAAATCATGCATAAAAACCGCATATGAACACATCAAAGGAGGTGCGGAATATACTCACATTGAATTTCGGTTTTGATGAAATGAAGAACAAGATGCGTTTTGCATCCTCCAAGCTCACGGCAACAGCTCTCCAAGGCAGTGGGCTGCTCGGTTTGGACTGGTTCGGCTTCCTCCATGTTCGGCCATTGATGAGCTTCATTGAAGCTCAAAGCTTCAAGCTTCCATGCTCACGAATCACTTCCCTATCACCTATGTATCACTCAAGGTGTGTGCTAGCACTTGTATTCTTCTTTTGCTTCTCAAATGCTCGGTCAAACCAGAACAAATTGATGAAGAATTCGGCAGTGAGCCGAGAAGAAGAGGGAAGAAAAAGAAGAAGAGGGAAAATGAGGTGCGTAGTTTTGGGGTGAGAGAGGACCGAAAAAAATAATAGTAAAAGGGAAAAGAAAAAAGTAATATATATTATTCATTTATTTTCCCAAAATAAATAAAATATAATATATATTCCAAACCTTTTCATATTCCATCACAATTACTTTTTTACTTTAAGTCATATCACATCACTTTTCACATCACATCTATTCACTTTAATAAAGTGACATATTGTCAAGTCACATCACTCAAAGTGACAATTGATTTGACGATTGACGCGACTAGCGATTTGACGCTTGATGTGACTCGCGTGCCGCGCTCGAATTCGAAATGCGAATGCGCTCGCAATCACTCTCGGGCTCGGGTTCGCTAATTCCAAATTAACGAATTTTCCGTCGCGTCGTAATTAAGTGATTACGCCTAGCGAATTCACTATTCACGTCGCTAACGAATTAATTCTAAATTAATTCGTTCGCCCGAATTAAAATCTAATTTTAATTCCGCGTCGAAATCCAATTTCGATTAATATATCAAATATATTAATTTTATCGATTAATTCCAAATTAATCGTTCTCTCTCTTTAACGATATTTTATCCGAGATAAAATATCTCCGTAATTAATCCCAGATTAATTTTCTCTCTCATCGAATTAATCCCAGATTAATTCTATCTCTCTCTTCTAATTAATCCCAGATTAATCAAAGTGCGAGTAATACGTCATCGGTGAATCTTCAGGAACCGACCCATGAGATCTCCGGATATGTTGGCAGTAAATACGATCGTCGGACTGTCCGAACACGTAAGTACCTCGTACTACGTTTATATCGATTTACAAGACAAGGTTAGCCTCTAGCAAAACGCCATGCCTACCCAATTCTCCAGAAATATTCTTACAGGAATATATAGATCTGTATCAAGCGTAGTATACCGTAGTATTGTGTATATCGGCCCAGTATCGGATAATCACGTGCTAGGGCTGGGGCTGGATAAGTGTCTGCCCCGTCCGAAAAGTCGGATGTCTGGTAACATAGTCTCTATAATCGGATATACATGACCTGGTCACAATATCCCGATTGGTTGCGCAACACTCAAGAGCACTAGTACCGTATCCTGCGTGACATCAACTCCAATATGACTGAAGTGACACTTCCGTCTGACATCACACCCAATACACTACGACTCTCTGATAAACCCAGAAGCGGTGTACACAGAACCGGTTAAAGCCCTGTACCACCAAGACCAAAGTCTACCGATTATCGCAAGTATTAGCGATGCAAGTCTCAGGTTAAGACTATACACACCTACCTCGATTTCGGCCTCCCATAGACACATAGTCATAATACCAATGGGATTCCGAGGGGTCTATCCAGAGCGAAGCTGTTTCCCGTACCATCGGTGAAACACAACCTCCTATCGCACTTGCATAAGTATCCAATACTTATATATATGAGAACTATGCCGTTGTGCCCTCACAACGCGCACAAGTGCAATACTAGCCTATTCCGCATTATCGATGTCCAGTCTCGATAATACTTCGGCTATGGATATTTAATGATTAATCCTTCGGGGATTGATACTGTCTCATATCATCTCAATCCAGGAACTAATCATATGGACCTCTCTTCATTTATACATCTATGGTGATCTAATCACAAATGATGAGAGTGCAATTTCCTTGTCACATAGTTAATTTGTACAACAACACCGTGATCTGTACAAATAGTGACGCTATGGGTCATATTATCCAACACTAAGGTATGTGGGACACTCAGATCTAACGTGCCCATATCCTTCGCATTCATGGCACTGGAAACCACGGGATCTACTATCTCTATCATCTTTAGACTCTCTCATGTTATGTCTACTCTCTCTAGGCTCATCCTCCATATCCATGTCACTACTATAGCCACTCTTTTTCAGCTTAAGATATTTCCTAAACCTTTTTGCAAACAAGGTCAAATCATGATCCGTGAGGTTATCCTCATCACTAGACGAACCATGAACAACTTCCTTCAAGATATTCATCGCTATATTTTTGGGCTTTAGATGCCCAAGAAGTTTCTGCTCATAAACTTGCAGTTTTTCTACGAGGTCTTCTAAATTAAGCTGATCAATGTCATTGTTTCCTCGATGGCGGTGATTTTGGGTAGGAACTTATCAGACATGGATCTAAGTATTTTCCTAATTATCATACAGGTATGAATAGTCTCACATATGTTAAAGCTTGAGTTAACTATGTCGTTAATCTCAGCATAGAACTCATCAAAGGTCTCATCATCTCTCATTCTGGCGACCTCAAACCTAGTAGCAAGATCCTAGAGTCTATTATTTTTGACAGATAATGTGCCCTCATGCACAGTCTGCAGGATGTCCCAAGCATCCTTGGCTATCTCACACATTGAGATTCTCCTAAATTCAGCAGAACAAACAGTACCATGTATGGCATTAATTGCCTTGTTGTTCCTATTGCTAGCATCAAATTCGTTCTTGTCCAAGTCAATTTGTCTTTAGGGGAAGAGACCCCATCAACTATAACAACGAGAGGTTTCCACCCGTGTTCTACTGTCATCCAGACTCTCTCGTCTAAGGATTTAAGGAACACTCTCATACGAACTTTCCAATGTAAATATTTTGTGCCATTAAAAAATGGCGGACAATTTAAGGGTTGACTACTTTCCATAGCTAATGGGTCAAGGATCGAGTTCAGTCTCTGATACCAATTGAAAATTATATTTTACACAAAGGTTCCGACCCTATGCGGAAATACAAACAATAAACAGGACATGTCCTAATTACGATAACTATGGAATCTCAACAAGCAACCACAATAACCAATAATTAAAATATGCTACAAATATAAAAACAATAACAATAAATTAAAGCAGCAAATATAAATCAAACACACAAAATCAACAAAAGTAATTTTGGTGACGAAATGGAAAACTCGTGCGAGTAAAAAACCACTCCTGGTATATCGGCTACCAGCCCAATCCACTATATAGAGAATAACTTACAGCGATAGTCAAGACCTATGGTGGCAACTCTACCAACTCAAGTACCTCAATACTACAAGAACTCAAGGCAACTCCTCAAGTCCGCGACCCACAGTTTTCTTCAGAACCTCTGAAGTCTCTGAGTAGATTGTATCACCTCTGACACCGGAACTCCGACTACCAAACTTCCTCCTAAAGAACTTGAAGGATTATGAATTTTGGGTTAAGTTGTGTTGAAGGTTTATCAAATATTGAATCTCACCATTAATGTAGAAGACAAGAAGATGAAGAAGTCTTCAATGGTGGAATCAAGAAAGGTTGAAAGCTTTGAGAGATTTAGGCTCAAGGGAAATGTGTTTCAACTATTGAAGATGGCGGCTACATGTTCTATTTATAGGTAGGGTGAAAACCTAGGGTTTTCCTAGGTGAAAAGGCACAAAAACGGGTTCAGATCGCAGTAGTGTTCTAACGATTACTCGAACGTAACTCGAACGGGCGCCTACTGAAAAAACTCGTTCGAACGCCACTCGAACGCACAACGAACGGATGCTCTCTAGAATGATATCGTTCGAACCCAACAAGAACGTACCTCGAACGTTTGCTCTCTGGAATGCTCCCGTTCGAACCCAATGGAGAACGTGCCACTAACACCACACGTTAGAACTAAACATCGAACGCAACACTAACGCCAATGTTCGAACGCTGCAACGAACACACCACAAACGCAAGTCTGATGCACAGCAGATAAAAACCAGTCCAATTGCACAAAGAACTTCTTGACTAATTACAACTCAATTGAACTTGTTTTGTCACAGACACATGCCAATAAAATTGGAACTAACAAACTCTTTTACTGTTTTGGGTGTGTTTGGTCCATACTAAGAGTAAAATATTCGAGTGCTAGGTGAAGACACATCAACTGGTGTTTGAGCAAGATCCGGAGCCGGATCTTCTTAAACGGCAAGCCGAATTCTAAGTACCACAAATAAAGCTTTGGATATAAACATGTAGGGGAACCACTTAATTTATCCGGCAAGCAGAATTTATCTGGTGAGCCGCTTAATTATCTGTCAAGCCGAGTTCGCAGCAAAATGTGCACATGTAGGGGACCACAAATTCTGTATCATTACTTTGTGTATCACCAGGTTTTAGAGTTGGATCATTAGGATATCTAAAAAAAAAAAAGGAGAAACTCTACTATATAATAAAAGTATCATGTCATGTGTGTAACGATCCAATAATTTATTGTCACACGTGCTAGAATATTAAAAAACAACTAAAAATTATACATGTCATTTACTAATTTATTTGTAATATCATATCACTCGTGCCTCCGTTACACCAAAAATTTACTCGTAAAAAAAGATAATATATTATTATTAGACCGGACATCACATAAATATCAACAGATATTTTTAATTAAAAGTGTGCGGATAAACACAGTTTGCATAATACTCAAAAGAGAGTGAGAATCGATGTGGTGGGTGAGCAGTCTATGCTATAGGTATAGCCATGGCTAATTATTGGGTCATTTGGCATTGAGTTTGGACTTGAAAAAATCCTCAAAGAGAGAGAGAGAGAGAAAGAGATTAAGAAGTTCAAAATGCTGCACTTTATTCTCTTCAAATTCGATACTTCGATCTAACGAGGTTTTTATTTTGTTATAAGACTAATACCATTACTACTACTAATACTATATCATCACTCTCTCTCTCTAATTTTTTTCTTTTGTTTCTTTTATGTGTTGTGTCCTACATTGTCTTGTTCTACTCCCAGAATCTCATGTCTTACTTCCATGCATCAGTTTTTGTTTTTGTGTTTCTTTCTTTTGCATTTTAATTTCAATTCCTATTCACTCAACAAACACACTCAGTGAAACAAAACAAAACAAACCCAACTGGGAACTTTTCATTTTTTTTAAAAATAATTCCCAGAAACTGGAAATTTTCTTGGGTGTATTTAGGAAAAAAAATAGATTAAGAAATTAAAAAGACCTGGGCAGCTTGTTTTTTAATTGTTGTTGATTTGTGTTTAGTGGTATTCATTCACACACTCTTTGCAGAAAAAATCAATCCAGCAGAAAACACCAGCAGTTTGTTTGTTAATTAAATCAGGATTAGATATATGAAGTGGTGACACAATGACAGATGAGAGCTCCAAGAAAAGCAAGGTTTGTTTGTGTTGATAAAAAAAAATGCCAAAACTTCTCTGATTTGTGTTTACATTTTTGCTATTAGATTGCTGATTCTGTTTATTTTTTTTTCATGAAGCTTTCATGGCCAAAAACATTGGTCAAGAAGTGGTTTAATATCAAGGACAAAGCAGAGGACTTTCAAGCAGATGATGTTGATTATGAGGGTGATTATAATTTGTCTTTATTCTTTTCAATTTGCATAATTTAGTTGCCAATTTGGGTTCTGGGATTGAAAAACCATAGCTTTCACATTTTTTCAACAGAAAATAATTTGAACTTTCTTTAAAAAAAACGTTTTGCAACCAAGTTACTGGTTTGGATTCTTCTAGAATCTGGGCACTTGCATTATTCTGTTTTGGTTTTTAATGGTAGAGAGAGTTTCTGCTACCACCATTTGCTGCTCAAGATCTGTTATATGTTTTCTTCCTCAACTTCAAATTCAATTAACTTGTTTTTATTCATATAATATTTTTGTTCTTTATGGTGTTTGAATATGCTGAGATTGATGGATAGGACACAGCTTTAATCACTTTATGGTCTTTCTTTTTCAGGTGGTGATGAAGATTGGAGAAACAACTTCTGTGAGAGAGAGGCATGCACCATCAAGAAAAGTAAAACAGGTTCAGACACCACACCACTGCTATTGCTTTGGACCACAACAAATTACAATAACAACACTTCTAATATCTCTTTTGCTGCTCATAGATTTAACATTTTTCCCCGGTATATTTTCGAAGAAAAAAATCTCTAATCCTTCACTTGGATGCTTAGGGAGATCAAGCAGGAGGAGATGCTCTGATCGAGTCCAGCGAGGAAAGGTTGACCTTGAAGCCTCGCAAGTTACAGATGTGAATAATTATAAGTATGTTGCATATGCTCTAGTCTTACTCTTTTGGACAGATTCATATCATTCAAACGTCAGTTCTAAGTTTTTCTTTTTAAATTTCATGTGGGCAACAGGATTTTTGTAGCTACATGGAATGTGGCTGGAAAATCCCCTCCAAGTTATCTGAATCTTGAAGATTGGCTTCATGCTTCACCTCCTGCTCACATTTATGTTCTTGGGTATGCCCAACTATTCGGATAATTTTTTTTGTTTTTTTTTGTTTTTTGTTTTTTTTGTTTTCTGTCTCTTCTGTTTGAACTCTGGGAATATCATAAGAAGCCTCATCCATCCTTTTGGCATTCAGGTTTCAAGAAATTGTGCCTTTAAATGCTGGTAACGTTTTGGGGACAGAAAACAACGGTCCAGCTAGAAAATGGCTAACTCTCATTAGGAAGGCCCTAAATAGTCTTCCTGGTACTAGTGGTGGTTGCCATAGCCCTTCGCCAGTCCCTGATCCTATTTTAGAATTAGATGTAGACTTTGAGGGCTCAACAAGACAGAAAACCTCGTCTTTCTTTCATCGGCGATCCCTCCAGTCGGTAGGCCACAGCATGAGGATGGATAATGACATAGCTGTGCCACAACCCAAACTGGATAGACGGTTCAGCGTCTGTGATCGGGTTATGTTTGGACACATGCCTAATGATTATGACTCCAATTTCAGATGGGGTTCCTCTGATGATGAGAATGATACTGGTGATTCACCAGTCACCACACACTACTCACCAATCACCTATAGTGGTTTCCTTTCCCTGGAGGATGGAGATAGACCATCTGGCTGCTCAAGGTACTGTTTGGTTGCCAGTAAGCAAATGGTTGGAATATTTCTTACAGTATGGGTGAAGAGTGATTTAAGAGACAGTGTTCACAACATGAAAGTGTCATGTGTAGGCAGAGGATTGATGGGCTATCTTGGAAACAAGGTATATTTTTGCTTATGGAACTTTTCTCCATTTGGATAATGAATCTATGGTGAACTTTGTTTATTTATTCATATATCTATTTTTAAAAGTGTCCAATCTTACTCTATTTGGTTTTCCAGGGTTCAATTTCAATTAGCATGTCATTGCACCAAACAAGCTTTTGCTTTATATGTAGTCATTTAACCTCTGGGCAAAAGGATGGAGACGAGCTACGAAGAAACTCTGATGTTATGGAGATAATTAGAAAGACAAGATTTCCCAGTGTTCATGGCATGGGGGATGAAAACTCTCCTCAAACAATTCTAGAGCATGAGTAAGGCCGTTATCCAATTATTTGTTTCTCTCATTTCTCTTATTTGTTTGTTTATTTTAAAGTACATCAATTATCTTGCTGATTAATTCAGCATTTCTGTCCATTTTCTGTATTTATTTTTTTTAAACAAGAGGCAATTCAAAAGAAACTTACTCTTAGCCTTTTATTTTGCTGAAAATTTAAAGATGTGCTCATCTTGGTGCAGTCGAATCATATGGTTTGGAGATTTAAATTATCGGATTGCTCTGTCTTACCGCTTTGCAAAGGCTCTTGTTGAGATGCGCAACTGGAGGGCTTTGTTAGAGAATGACCAGGCATGTTCACTCTCCTCCACACTAAGTGATTTTGATGATTGCTTAAATGTTGGGATGTTCCTCTTTTTAATATGTCATACAATTTAATGCCTTTTCATCGTCTCTTTCAAGTATGATTCTAACTGAAGATTTGACGGGTTTTTATTTTACAGCTTCGCATAGAGCAAAGAAAGGGCTGTGTCTTTAATGGATGGGATGAAGGGAAGATATACTTCCCTCCAACATACAAGTATTCTAATAATTCAGATAGATATGCAGGGGATGATAGGCACCCAAAGGAGAAAAGGAGAACTCCTGCTTGGTAATTTTGTAAATTAAAACACTTTTTTCTCACATGTTATATCCTACATGCTTATGACACTAAAAGGAAACTACATATAAAACAAACTACTAACTGTTTTTTTATGTGTAGGTGTGATCGGATATTATGGCATGGAAGAGGCCTGCATCAGTTATCTTATGCTTGTGGCGATTCAAGGTTCTCAGATCATAGACCAGTTTACAGCATATTCATAGCAGAGGTTGAGTCTGTATGTCGTAGTCGAATAAAAAAAAGCATGAGTTGTTCCGGTGCAAGAATTGAGGTTGAAGAGCTCTTGCCTCACTCTCACGGATATACTGAATTCAATCTATATTGAGAGATGATTTCTGGTTGATCTATGTTCCAGTATATGCTATTCTACTTGAGCCAACTGAAGCAGGAGTAAATGTTTTATTCTGTAAGTTGCAACACACAAAAGTAACATGAATCAACAACATCCTTTCAGTTACTAGCCTATTAAGTATGATGTTTCCTGAACTTTAAACAGGATCTCATTCATATCAATACAGAATCGATTGAAGAAATGCAATTTGTTAAAGAATTTCAGTGCTGGTTTCTCTTCTCAACAAGTCAGGTAATTTTGCCATATCTTAAACAATTTTAGTTTCACTGGAAGGACAAACCAGAAAAAGGAGTTTTTATAATATATGATGAATGCGACATTATTGGCGGATACCATGCAATATGCACAATATTAATTCGACGTAGACTCATTATACAAGTTGGTTTATAATGCACAGCTCATTGCTGCATATGATGAACTTAATTGTTTGACAAATATTTTATCTGAGATCTTGCAGGATAATTTATTCTGGTCCTGAAGAAACAGAGGATCTTGCTCAGATATCTTACCATTCTTTATAGTAAATAGGAAAAAAAAAAAAAAAAAAGAGAACTGAAGAAATGTATTATAGCAAAAGAAGAAAAGGAAATCAAAATAGTCCCTCTGTAAGTTCAATTTTCCTATTGATTTTAGCTCTGTTCTAGGATGTGATATATACTCATTGCTAGTTGAAAAAAAGGAGAACAACTTCTGAATTATCTGAAGCTTTCTTTCTTTCATTTTTTTCCCTGTTCCTGTTACTGCAAAGTGCTAATGATGTTACTGCAAAAATAAAAGCAAACTGTTTGATCATCACCCATTTTATTTTATTTGTAATCATATATATGCTCTTAAAAGTGGGAGGTAGCTTGGAGACATTCAATTAAGGCTCAAAATCTTAAAAAAAATCAATTTCTAAATGTGTAATATAACTTTTATATTTTTATTATTTATTAGTAAAGATCATATTTTAGGAACTTCTCTATGCCTCACAAAATTCAGGACAGCTTAGGGTCGCCCCGGTTTAAGTTAAAGAAAAAGAGAAGTAGAAGAACATGAACATGATAGTTTGCTCTTGCTTTAGAGATGTCAGACAGTTACCAGTTAGGCATTGCATATGCTATTTTCTTTTGAATTGTGTTTCATTGGGCACCAACCAAGCTTTTCCTACAGACAATGATATATTATTATTACTTTTATTGGGGTTTAAAAGACAATGTTGCCCCCCATTAAACCTGTAGCTCTTCCTCTGCCTCTGCAATTACCATCAATATAATTTTCTGCTTGGGGGCATGTGTTAATTATTTTGGCTTAGTGGGTGTGAAAATTTGAAATATTTTGGTACTTTTAGTAACTCAATGTAGAAACTGTCAGAATTCAGATGCAAGAACTTTATGAAAGGGATATGCAATTGCTTTTCTTTTCCAAAAACTCTACCACAGTATGTTACAGTGAAATAAGGTGCAGTTATAATTGCTCTTTCCTAATGACATCACTGCAGCATGGCCAATATAATGCACCATCAACAGCTTATTCATTGTTACCATCGAGATTACTACTTAACTGATGTTTTTGAATTTATTATTAAGATATTTAAATAATTCATTAATATGATTTTAAATATTTTCAAAAAATCAATTTTATAATATCGCAGTATGTACAGATGAGCTCAAAAGTCATAACAGCTCAAATCTACATTTTAATGGATGTTAATTGAACAAGAAAGGACAGAAAAGACAGATTCTCAAGAAACTGTACGAAATTATAAGATAGATAAATCAGAGGGTGGTAATTGAATTTTTACCAAGGAGGGTGAAAGATGTTTCTAGGAAAAAAAAAAGGAAAAAAGGAAACTGAAAACCACGAGCGTGCAACGGAAACGGCTTTTGTTCCGGAAGACAAGTCACCGTCTCTCATTCTCTTCTGGTTTTCTGTGCCAACAGGACCCGTTATTCTGTTATCTCCCACTAGCAAAAGGAAGCGCGTGAATCCACTCCTTCTAAGACAGATCACAGAAGTAAGAAAAATAAACGGGGTTTTGTGTTAGTGTACACACAGTACGTGGCGGAAGAAAAGATGAAGGACTTCTCCCAAAAACTTTAACTGCACATATTCTGCCATGTGGCAAATCATGCGCCCACAGAGTATGGATAATTAATTAACCCGGGAAATATTAACAAATGTCCTAAGAGTATTAATTAAGAATTTATTTTAGAGAAATTTTGATAAAAAAAAAATCATTAACATTTTGACAATTTTTTCTATTTTTCATAAATATAATGTTCAAATTTTTCTAAAATGAATTCTTAATAAATATCATCTGAACAGTCATTAGCATAATTCTATTAATTAATATCAATTTACTAGATTCTCTGCTCCATTTCCTTTTTCAGTTGTTGCTGGCCACTATTTAAAAGTTCAACAGAAAAAAAAGTTTAAAAACATTTCTTAATTTATGACTTGGATACTGACCTATTTTTTACTTCATTGCATGGAGGTCGAGTCAATAGAACATGGGAAATAAGTGAACCCGAGAATTGAGAACCATAATTTGAATCACATAACATGAAGAATATCAAATCGACTACAATAAATAAATAAGGATTAGCCAAGTAAGAAAATAAGAGGAAATCTGACTAAAATACGATAGGAGAAATCTTTTAATTAATTTATAAGTTCTAAATACTGTTTTTTAAAGAAAAAATTAAGGAAAGTTTAAGTCTATTCCTTAAATAATATATTTTCACTCTATACAAACTCAAATTAAATATATCTCATACGACTTGAATCTGTGATCTCTTGCTTTCACGGTAAGAATTAAGAGTGTGTTTGGTTGGAATGTTTTGGAGGGGAGGGGAGGGAAGCAAAATCCCCTCTAAGCCAATTTTAGCTCCCCTCCAAAAGTGGGGGGTTTTGGAGGGGAGAGAAAGTGAGCAATTAAAATTTTAAATACATTGACTAAATTATCCCTACTTATACATTAAAATTCAAAATTGTCTTAATTACAAATCCCTCTTATATTTGCTTCACCATTCAATTCTTCTTATTCTCTTCTCTTATATTTGTTTTAATTTTATTTTTAATAACACGTATTATGTAGAACTTTTAATTTTACTTTTATTCTTTGTTTAATTCAAAAATAATATAAACATATATTGTTTTAATTTTATTTATAAAAGGCTACAAGGATAAAATAGTAAATTAGTTTTAAAATCTTTCTCTTTCTTTCTTGAACCAAACATATATCTAATTAAAAATCTTCCTCTCCCCTCCCCTCTCCTCCTTTGAACCAAACATATATTTAATTAAAATCAATTCCCTTCCATCCCCTCCCATCCACTCCCCTCCATTAAAATCCCTCCCATCTCCTTCCCTTCGTTGAACCAAACAGACCCTAAGGTAATTAAACTATTATTTCTGGATAAGTTTTAAATACTATAAAGAGAGGAGTAAGACAATTTAAAGGTACGTTTTCATAAACACATAGTTGTAAGCGGCATATTCTTGATGACAAATTTTGATGATGCAACACTCGCAACTTCGACGAACTCGCAAAGCATTACAAAAAGATATCGAAGCAAAATGAATGTGAAAACTGAAGCTCAAATGAAGAAATCAAGTGATATCTTATAGCTTAGGGCTCTCAATGTTGGGATTTATGTCCTAAAGCTTCATGTATTGTAAACGGAATTGATTATTGTAATAGTAATAAATGCATTATTCATTTTATCAAAATTGTTTGATTTATACCGCATATTGTCTAATTGTCTTGTTTACTTTGATTACTATTGTACCTTCAGATTTAGAGTATGTTTGATGTACAAGAGGATTTAAGTCTGAAGTTAGTAATCTAAATAGTCCATAGAGAGCAAACAAAGAAGGTATTTTGTTTATGGTTTATCTATAGCTGCGGTCCATTCTATACTTGTATGACGACCTTGATCCGGGATCGTCCATGTAGTGACATAGGAATGGAGGCACCTTGCATGATGAGATCATATATGACTGGACTCAGATAAATACAAATTTCTTTTAATATATGTTAACTGAAGAAATTCATTTTATATAATAGATGGTCATATATGGATTCGATCTTAATCCTGAGTGTACTACGAACTCCTGCATGACAGGCTATGTCCTTTGATTTACTATAGTGAGGTTGGTGTTACATTTCCGGCCAATAACCATGTATATATTTTGGGGATATGGTTTGGTGTGTAGCTGAGAATATTTTACATAGATATAGAATTCACTTATTCTTACGAGAAGCAGAATAATATCTCTTTTAAGAGTTAATTTGGGACTTGAACAAATTGAGCGCTCAACTTTTCTATTGCGAATAGAAAGTTTTATATTCATAATTGTTATAAATTAATTGTTCATTATATGATCAATGGTGCTTAAGAGATAAAATATTTAGAAGGGTTTAATGGACTTTTGACCCGGCTCTATTTATGAGATATTCGTGAAGGGTTATATCCATATGTAATGACTATATCGATGGACACCGAAGTTGTTCGGTTTATTTTATCCATCTACGGTAACGGGAGTTTAACTTCGAGTTTTTAGTGGAATAACGCGGAGTTAATAATTCGTAATATTTGATTAAAGAGTTTAATTAATATTTCAGAATTATTGGAGCTCGGAACCGTAGGTCCATTTGGTCCCCGTGCTAGCTCGATTAACTGTAGCAAACATAATATAATTAGATTGTCTAATAATATTCTCACATTATATTTATATATTATTAATGAGATTAATAATATTTATTGTCACAAATGAAAACTATATTAAATTAGTTTAACTTAATGTTTTCTAGAATTATTTGATTATGAAGTCTTGATTATGAGATAATCAAGTTAGTAATAATTATTAGATAATTACTACAATATAATTGAAAGTAATTTAATCATTATTGAGATAGTGATTTTTATTTACCTTGGAGACAAAGCCATATGGCTTGTCATGCTCTCCAATTTATTATGTCTATTAGGTGGCTTGTATACACCTAATAGTTTTTTCATTAGCAAATCCATTCTTATGCTTTGGTATGACATTCACATTTTATGCGTTTGCCATTGAAAGAAAGCATTAGATGCTTAATGACAAAGTCCTTGTCTTTAACTTATCATTTCTTATGCTTTGGTATGACATTCACATTTTTGTATTGGCCATTCAAAGAAAGCATTAGATGCTTAATGACAAGGTTAGTTGGCTTGTGTAAGAGAATATAATCTCTACCATTTCTCTCACTTCTTAAGGTTAACATTTTGCATTCATTCACACAAGTGTTGTGAGAAAGAAAAGAGAGAAGAAGTTCAAACATTCACAAGTGTTGTGAGAGTGTTTGAAATTCCAAAAAGCCAACACCATTGTGACATCTTAATGCTCTAAATTGTTTAGATTTTTGATCTTTGTGAGTGAAGCCCACACTTCAATTTGTTGGTTTCGAGTCATAGTTCGGAAGATCGAGTGGTTGATCCAAACGTAAGACACCAAAGGATTGATTTCGGCTACTACAACAAAGGGAAAAGGCAAAGGAAATTATAAAGATCCATACCGGAGCCGGTGCCACCACAAGCAACTTCCGCCGCGCTAAGGAAAGTCGTTTCGTACACTCAATGTAAGTGAGTTGTTAATTCAAGTATTCAAAACTCATAAGACTCATACACATTCATATAGACGCATTAGAGGTCAAGTACATATTGTTTTCAATATTCAAATCATATGTTTTATGTACTGGAACCGGCATACCGGTCCCTTATACCGGTATACCATACCGGTCTCTCATACCGATCAGTTTGGAGTTTGTATAGCTACTAGATTCGGGACATCATATCGATATATCATATCGGTCCCTATATCGGTCAGCTAACTGGCATACCTTCTCCATATCAGTCAGTAATTCGGTAGGTCATGCGCTTAAATGCTCAACAGTCATAGTTTTATAGCCATTGGATTTTGCAGACCAGCACACCGGTCCATGACACCGACATACCGATCTCAGGACAGAGAGTTTGGGTAGTTTTCTCTTTCTTTATAAATTGAGTCCTTATTTTATTTTTGCCTAGTTCTATCATCTTCATACATTTTATACAAAGAAAAAACAGAGAGTTTCATCAATCTTTTTTTTATTCATATAATCTCTTAATTATCAAAGTTGATTACATACACCTGCATATCATTTAGTGAGCTTAGATTTATTTGTACATACACTCACATCTTAATCTTCTTTATCTTTTGTGTGTATAACCAATTGTGTTGTAAAATTTTCAATATCAATCTTTTGTATTTGGAAAATCCCTTGTGTGAGTGGGCATACTCTCAAGGGTGCATTTGTTGTAAAGATTGTGGAGCCTTGGAAGAAAACCCAAGTGAAAGTTAAGAGGAGCCTTGGATCAAAGACCTATATTGTAATGGTTTGGGAGTGAGTCACAAAAAAATCTTGGTGTAAAGTGCAGATTCATTTTACATAATAGAAAACTTCAAGCGTGACTTGGAATAGTGGACGTAGGCAAGGAGTTGGCCGAACCACTGTAAATCCGGTGTCAATTTCTCTATCCCTATCTCATTTACTTATTGTAATTTTTATATTATCTTTCCATATCATATATTAAACTTGTCATTATTGAATTTGTTAATTAGGAAAATTGATTTATTCACCCCTCTTACACTACTTTCATCATCGTTTTTTGAGAAAGTTCTTATAATCCTTTGAACTTTCGTCATCCCAAAATCTCTTCCTTTTGTTGTTATCCAAGAACTTCATCGTCGTGTTAAGAAAGAGAATGTTTGCATGTAATTTACCTATCTAATATTAATTTATGTGTTGGACAACATATTTGATTTCAGAAAACCCTAAATCACTTAATTTTTGAATGAAAATATTGTATAATCAATATTCTTGCAAGATTCAAAGTATTTTATTAATTTTTGTTAATATGTTTATAAAGGTTATTAATCCAATTTCAATCTAGTACCAAATGCTATGTTTCATTTGAGGTATATCCAATTGTTTCGTATTAAGAGGACAAGGGTATTGTTTGTATATTGAAAAATGATTAGCATAGATTTGGTTTAGATAGGATATGTGCCTCTTTTTATTATTTAAAGAGGTTAGCTTCTGATTTTATCAAAATAAATTATTAATGTTCAAAAAGCTATTTTGGGGGTTTGGGTTGGTGGGGGGAGGGGGTGGGGGGCTGTTTCTAAGACTACTTTCATCATTTTTCTTAGACTTCTTTCATCAACGTTTGCATGTAATTTACCATCTAATATAAATTTATGTGTTCGACAACATATTTGATTTCAGAAAGCCCTAAGTTAATTAATTTATGAATGAAAGTATGGTATCAACGGTAAGAGTTTATATAGCAAATAAAGAGAATAATCACACATAGGAAAAGAAAATTGAAAATCAAGCATTTATAATTGTCCACTAGACACTCATATTAAATGGAAAAAGACTAAGGCATGGGCTTGGATGTGTGGTTGGACTATTGGTTGGGTTTGGCATATTTAAATATATTTCAAATATTTCAAATAATCAAAAGATTGTGCCTTGTGCCTTGTGCCTTGGAGGTCTTGTGAATTCATGATTTTACTTTAATTAATCAAACGTTTTTTTAATCAAAAGTTTGTGTCCGATCAACACAACCTTTGATTAATAACTGATTTTCATTAATAACTGAAAATTAACGTTTGGACTTTACTTCTATATAAAGAAGGCGAATATCAAAGTATCATGATTCTGATTCCAATTCTCTTTCCAATATAAAAACTCTATGGTTTCACTTGAAAAAAATAAAACACCAAATAAATTCATCAGAGGTCGAAATTTTAGTGCAAAATTTTGACTTCCAAATTATTGATTCTTAGTGACAGACGTCCATCGAACTACAATCACACGAGTATGAGCGAATTTCTGATATATGACATAGTGTTATACACTAGACTCAATCTATGTAAGTCTGTTTCTTTGTTGTTAATTTTAATTACTTGCATTGTAAGTTTCTATTTTGATTTGTTTGTTGATATTATTTAAATACATAAAATAAGAATTTATTGCATTCACCGATTGTTCTTCAACAATCAATAGCAGAAATTCTTGTTAAATACATACAATAAGAATAATTAAAATATTTTTTGATGAATATGGTTTATTAAGTAAAATTTTAACAATTGGTTTTGATAATGCATCAGCAAATACTGCATCAATTAGAGATTTAAAAGAAATATGCCAACCAAATTTGGGGAGCCGACTTTTTCATGTCCGTTGTACATGTCATGTTCTTAATCTATGTTTTCAAGATGGTCAGACTTATTTAGAATACTACATTAATCCTATTAAGATTGCACTTAATTGTATTTAGTAATATTCTAATATTAGGAGAGAATGAGCTAAGTTTTGTCAAGTAAATAGTGTTAAATCGGTAAAATTTTCACGATATGTTCCAACTCGTTGGAATTCAACTTATTTTCTTTTTAACTCAAGCTTTTATATACAAAAAAGTATTATGTAGTTTTTTCCCCAACATGTTCAACATATAACACTTTTACAATTAATGAGATATTTTTGAAAAAATTAGAAATTTAAAAAAAAAATTAATGATGCAACAAATATTTTTAGTAGAGTTTATTATCCTACAATAAATTTATTTCTTATTAAATGTTTGAATATTTTTGGTATTGTTGGTATTGTATTGTTGGTTTTGTTTGAAGCTATTACTGTTATGAAGAGAAAATGATTAACTTATTTTAAATATATTTCATTACCTTATCTTATTGCCACGATCTTTTATCATAGATTTAAATTACAAGGTTTGAATTGTGGCTTACAAACTTATTATGAATTTTTAGGAATATATGATGAAATTAATGTTAGAAAAATAATAGATGGAATAAAAATGATTTAATAGATTTATTTAATGATTATGTCAATATATATAACTTGCAATCATCGGGATAATCTAGTAGCGAACCCGTAATACATTCAAGACTTAGCATATGTGATCGTTGGTTACTACAATGAAATAAAAAATAGAGGGAAATTATACCTAACAACCCGGAATTAGAGAATTATTTATTAACAAATTTTGAATATCCTGCTAAAAGTTTTGTAGGTAAAATTTTTCAAGTACTTGACTGATGGAACTGACATCAACATGTCTATCATGTTTTATCAATTATTGTTAAAGAGGCTTTGGCAGTACATGTTTCCACCGTTGCGGTTGAACAAGCCTTCACCTTAGGAGGTAATTGTAACACTCTGGTAATTCCGACGACTACTACGATGACTACTATATCATAGGTGGCATAATACATGGTATAAATCATGCTCGAGCATTCATGTGCTAGTGGAATTATATTTTGGGTATTCGATATATTCCTCGCTGTTCCGATATATAATTTAGTCTAAGATTCAATCCGGAAAGCCCTTAATATTTGGGCTATAACCTTTTCATAAGATCTTCGATTTTTATGAATTTTATATCGTCGGAAACCTAAGACCAAGATCTAAGACTTTCGCATTGGACATATTTCCAAATTCAAATCAGAAGCAAGTCAAAAATTATGATTACCGCGACTGCTATAGTAAATTTGAGAATGAGCTAGAATTGGGTGATGTAGGACAATTTTAGCTACTCATTTCATCACAAAAATCAGACACTCTCCTATAAATAGGGGACTATTCACTCTCTTCCCCGAGCTAAAAATATGAAGAGCTAAATGGAGAAATGAGGATCTTCTCATGCCAATTCCTCATCGTATCTTCATTTTTACAAGTCATTTTAACTCATTCAAGCTTCATTCCAAGTATGATAAGCTTCACTTCTCTTTATATCTTCTCAATTTTCAGTTTTTGGCAAAGAAAATAAAGCCACAAATCATCATTCATGAACCCTAGTTCCTGACTTTTTCATTTTAACTTAATTAATGCAGTGATTAGTAAGCATATTCATGTATTGTATGATCTTATACACCTGGATTAAACATGGTTGTGTTGATGCCGAAGTTTCTCATTTTAGAGGGGGGCTTACCGAAAGAGGATAAGAGAATGAAATTGATATTTTTATTGTATGTGATTGATGATATGGAATGAGTTTAGATTAAGTTGAATTGCAGTTTGGATGATAATGTTGGTGATTATTTTAGGCTTTTTCCTTGAAGAGTTTGAGATTGAGCTTGAAATCGGGCTAGCGTCGCGACACCAATGGGCTAGTGTCGTGACACTGTAGGCACTGCATTTTTGCATATAAGTCCCGATGATGAGTCTCACATGGAGACACTACCTCTTTAAATTGTGAAAGTCGCGGGAAACGGACGTCGGAAGGGAAGAGTCAGAAATTGACACTTTGGTGGATTTAATTCGTTTGTTTAGCTTCGGTTTCGCTTGTTGGACTTCTGTTTTAAAACACGCCCACCTAGCCCAAAACCAAAGCCACACGCCCACCTAGCCCAAGCCCATTAAATCACATCCAAAAATAATTAAAAATATTTAAAACACATGTCACAAATTAAATTAAATTAAATTAAATTAAACTAAATCAAATTAAATTAAATCAAATTAAATTAAATCAAAATAAATCTCTTCCTAAATTAAATAAATCACCTACCAATTTAAAGATATTCCCCACCGAAATTACATAATTTATTTCCCTTTTTTAAATTAATTAAGTACATCCCTATTTGCTTGATTTGTTTCCAAATATAGAAAAATCCCATGCACAAAGAAACCCTAATAGCCTCACACGTCCCCTCTCTTTCTTCTCTCACTCTCACGCACGGCTTCCCTCTATCTCTCTATATAAACAACAACAAACCCTAATACACATCTCTTCTTCTCGGCAGCCCCTCAAGAACTAAACAAAAAACCCTAGATTAATACACACACAATCACAGCAACAAAGACGATCTCACACTACCATTAAACACTATCGCCCCTCTCTCCTCACTCACGCCCTTCTCTCCCTTCTGAATCCTCACGGCATTTCACAAAAACTCACAAAACAAATAACCAAAAAACCTAAACACTTATCACTCTAGATCCCTCTCCCTCTCTCATCTCTCGGCAACATTCAAACCCAATAAACCCTAAGCAAGGCACAACCCTCACCATACAAACAAAGAAGCAACCGACCACCCTAAAGCCAGCCAACAATAAACCCTTGACGCAGTCCACAAACGCACGCACACGCCCTTCAATTCACGCACCCAGGCCACAAAGACATTCACACAGACCACGCTCACTGTCCACTTACATAAAGCACGTACCCCACTCACTTCCAGCCTGACTCCACATTGATGAACACACTATGAAACACTAAAGTAACTCACGACTTCAACACATGCACACTGCCAAAATAAACTAGTACCCTCATGACCGAAGCAGCCCTCACCGACCAGAGACTGCCCCATAACCGACCAAGCACTAAACAAATAAACCCTAAAGAAAACTGACACGAAGACTGCCCACCGAGTGAACAAGAACCGTGAGCCAGACCACCAAAAATAGACTCCTAAAATAGTCCCTGAACAGTCCCTGCAGTCCCAAAGTAATTCTGATAATCGGCCTTTAAACTGAGACAAAAACAGTCCCTTATTGACCGTTAAATAGTGACCAGAAAATACAGCGAAAACAGCAGCAAAACAAAGTAGAAAAAGCATCCCAAACAGCGAAATAGCGAAAGGAAACGTTGAACCAGTGAACTGGAGGAATTGAGGATCATCAACCCTTCCGACAACCGCATACCGCACTTCCGATAGATGACTAAAGAGGTTAGACCTGAGGGCACCCTTCTTTATTTATTATCCTTTATTTTTATTTATTTTATTACTTTATTTCGCATGAGTATTGTGGATTGGTGCATGATGTGATTTCCGGATGAACGAAATATGTGTTCTCTCTTGTGGTATATCGGATGGAAACCCGGACGTAAATTCTGTAGCCGAATCCGAATGGACGGTATTGCGGTTTGCATTCGGGATACAATTCCACGTACCACTTGAGCAAACGGCACATATTTCACTTTATTTTATCTTGTTCGTCTATTATTCATATTTTTACATTCCGCCATTTACTTTCCGTATGTTATTTATCTGTGTATTGATGATATAATGCGCATGGGCTAGCTAGGGTGGATTAAAGGTCCTCTATTCAAAGGAAATGCCTAAAGGCTACCTTTACCACGATATTTTGCCGCACCGGACTAAGTATGTTTGATTGAATATGAGATATGTTTAATCGGATATACGGAGTTCCACATTATTGTCTCATTCATTTGTATGCATTGTAATATAATGCGCATGGGCTAACTAAGGTGGATTAATGGTCCTCTATTCGAGGGAAATGCCTGAAGGCTACCTTTACCACGATGTTTTGTCGCGCCTTTTATTATGTCATTTACCCTTTGCATATCATTGCTTTATTTACGCATGCATTGCATTCTAGTGCGCATGGGCTAACTAGGGTGGATTAAAGGTCCTCTATTCGAGGGAAATGCTTAAAGGCTACCTTTACCACGATGTTTTGCTGCACCGGACGAGGTACACTCGATTGAACGTGAAATGTGTTCAATCGGGCATACAAGGTCAACTATTATTTATTTGTTTATTCATGTATTGATCATTTAACGCGTATGGGCTAACTAGGGTGGATTAAAGGTCCTCTATTCGAAGGAAATGCCTAAAGGCTACCTTTACCACGATGTTTTGCCGCGCCGGGCAAAGTGCACTCGATTAAATGTGAAATGTGTTCAATCGGGCACACGAGGTCCTACATTGTGTATTTGTTTATCCATGCATGTGTTTGTGTCGTTTCAGATGCCATTTTGGTAATCTCATTCGAACGCGTTTCCGAACGCTACACGAACGTATGCATTCTGTCTCAGTCCGTTCGAATGCGTTTACGAACGCTACTCGAACGCGTATGCATTTTGTTTTATCATGCATCAGGTTTTATCCCGTTCAAACGCGTCCAAGAACGCAACTCGAACGTATGCTCTCGGCCCTCTCCCATTCGAACGTGTTTACGAACGCTACTCGAACGCGCATACTTTCTGCTTTATCATGGATCACATCTTATCCCGTTCGAACGCGTCCAAGAACGCACCTCGAACGCATACTTTCGGCCCTTCTTCGTTCGAACGTGTTATCAAACGCTCCACGAATGAGCTTTCACCTGTTACATCCCATTTCATGCATGCTTGTTTCTTCCATTATATTCTCATACATGATTGCTTACGTGATTGTTTCTTTCGCACTAGAAACCTAATTATGTCTCTCATATATTTATGTTTTACTTGTATTGCCATATTTATCGATTTAATGTGTTTATGAAAATATATGCCTGTCGTTATTCCAGTTTATTTTCATGCATGTGAATTTAGAAGTAGAATACTCTTGGAAACATATGTTGCGTAGATTCGATAAAATTATTGCACAAATCATTTCATTACAAGTGGCATAAGTAAGAGACCATTCCGAACCCAATGGTTTGAGGTCTTCCATTGCGGGGGGTGAGTGCGGCCTTAAATCATTTTCCCGATTCACACCGGATGACGACTCTATTTTTAGTTCTCCGGTTTAGTTCCCCCGTGGGCTACTCCGTACTTCCAATCGGCCCGTGAGCCCGAGACAGCGTCACCGATTTCTGTGTCCTACAGACATGTAACAAGTGGAGGCTCTCTGCCCCGAGTCAGTACGGGTGTAGTTACGCTGAATATGAAAATTCCATTGCCTCGGGTCGGTCATGTTGAACTCGGGTCGGTCGTATTGATTTCGAGATATTATAATGATTCTGAGATTTTATTGAACTCGGGTCGGTAGTGTTGAACTCGGGTTGGTCGTATGGAAGACTCAGGTCGGTCGTGTGAAAGACTCAGTTCAGTCGTGTGGAAGACTCGGTCAATCGTGTGGAAGTCGTAACACTCAGTGTTTGGAATCACAACGTGAAATAAGAAATGTTCTCTGCCTGAGTCTGCTGGTATGGACGTTGTGACGCTCTAGACTTGGCGACGCGATACGTAATAGATGCAGTTTCATTTCATTTCAATTACAACTTAGGATGTTAGAGGCCACCATATGGGTTTCGTATCAGCGTATATACATGCATTATGTCATGTTACAAGCATAATTAATTACTTATATACTAATCAAGTTTATCAATTATAGATCACTGCAGGAGCCACAACTTCCTTCGGCGAAACAAAGTAATGCCAGTCGAATTCCAAATCTGTGAATGAACCTTTCTTTCTTAAAGTTGATTTTACTTATTTTTTTTTATTCGAGACTTATTTTTAAGCATTTCAGGGCGTTAGTTGAAATAGTTTCCAGTTATTTTATCAATAAGAATGTTTTAGAAAATATTGATCTAAAGAATATGAGTTTGATGATTTTTGGAGGCATGAGGGGAAAAACTCACCTCATATGTAACTTAGCACAGATAATGGAATTGACGGTTACTGGAATTGACGGATTCAGAACATGTGCACATGTAGAGTAGAACTAGGGGGACGGCGATACGTAATGCCCTTAGTCCCTATATTCAGGGATAAGATGATGGCATACATTGGGGGACAGTGATATGTAACGCCTCAATGGCATGGATTTGCACATCTGGCTCTAGTTCAGTGGCTTGGGGGACAACGATACGTAACATCCCAAGACCACTAGTTAAGCGTATGGGGGGGGGGACGACGATACGTAACGTCCCCATGAATCGGGTTTTCTATAGATTTTCTAGGCGCATGGGGGGACGGTGATACGTAACGTCCCCATACGTCAGGATTTCTTTAGATTCTCAAAGATATGATTTTAAGAAAAGATGGTTTTATGAAAGAGATTTAGAAAGAGCAGTTTTACGAAAAGAGTTTTATAAAGATTTCAGTTTTACAGAAATACTCAGAGTTTTACAGACATAAAAGAGTTTCCAGAAAGTTTCATAAAGATAGATCGGTTTTTTAGATATGAAATATTTTTGAGAAAAGATTTTTTTCCTGAAGATGATTTCGATTTCCGAACAATAAATGTTTTACAAGTATTTCAGTTCCCATTTTTTTTATTGTCCACTCACTAGCTCGTTCAAACGATCTAACCCCTCACACCCAGTGATTCTATTTTGCAGTATACCCGGAGGACAAGTTCGAGAGGACATATACTGATGGCAGTCACTAGGGTATTGGTTCCACCAGGTCAAGTCAGAGATATAGTTCAATCAGAGTCCAGTAAAGTCATGTATCAGATATTTGTATAATTAAGTTCGTGTACGTAATAATTTAATTGTCCATAGCATGGTTGTAAGTGTATTGTATTTGAGTATACATTTATGCATGTTGAAGTACATTTTATGTTATTAAGATGGGCAATGGTCCCTATGCATGAGTTTGGACATGCGTTGACATTAGTAAAGATGATCATAGTCAGAAAGTCAGAGGCTCAGGGGGATAGATCAATCTATTCCCTGCCAGTAGCATCTTCTGGAGGGGGATGTTATAAAATGATATCAGAGCATGGTCTAGGTTGTCAGTGACTTCAGTGAGTAGAGTGTTGGGGTATTGTATACATAGTATGCCCGGGATACTAGTATGTAAGGTACTACCTCTCCAGTATCCGATTCTCGAGTGTGTCCTCAAGTTCTATAAAGAGGTTAATAAGAATTTCCCAACCATTCGAATATTCTCCCTTATGAAAGCAATTATACTCTTTGTCCAAGTTGAGAATCCTTATGTAGTCATCCTGGTCTATTATCATATGTTTAAGACAAATTATGAAACTAGACCGTAACGTTCTAAAAATATCCACCCAAGAGAGTAAAATAGAAAGAGAAAGATATAAGAAAAGTAAGAAATGATGTACAAATGCTTGAAACAGACAGAGGCAATAAGAGGTAGAGATACAAATTGAGATAATAAAGAAAGTGACAAAACCTAAAGTAGTAAGGAGAATATAGTAAGCCTGAACAAGAATAAAATATCGAGTAGACCCAATTAAGATTTCTCCTTCCTCAGATGATTCTTTAAAACATATCCAATAGCCTTTGAGCATGTCATATAGATAGCAAGTTCCCCTAATAACAAAGAATAGTCGGAAAGATAAGAGCAACAAGAAATCAGGATTAGTCGTGGAAGTTTCCAATAGACATGAGATGTCCCAAAGGATATAGAGCTTCTAGACACCCGAACCCAAGCTTGTAAGCAAATAAAATGAAAGTCTTAAGGAAAGATGATTAGTTGCCTTAGTCAAGGAATCTGATATAGATAAGGCCCCAATCTATCCAGATTCTCATCTCTCAATGATATTGGTTAAGGAAACTTTCCTGACGGAGTCTATCTCATACCTATCTGACATGAGTAATAGACTTTACCAGGACACAAAATACCAGAACAAGGACATCGATATCCATTGAGATGTAAATTCTTGTCTCATCCTTTACTAGTATAGATAAATGTAACTATAAGAAAGCCTAGTACCCGTATTACTATATTTTGAGTCAGGGCAACGGACTTCGAGAGAGGGTTTACCCAAAAAGGGACCAAGGAGATTTCTAAGGTTAGAAAGAAAAGATTTGACATAAACCAAGATTGGAAAATTTACAAGCAGGAGCAGTTAAGGGCTTTGTGGTCGTTAACGGGAACAAATGAAGAGGAGCACTGCATCCCCCGCACTCGATTGGCTAATCAAAGTCAAAGCGGCCAACTTATTTTGAATGAGTCACCAATAGAACCGTCGGTTCTTGAGAATCTAACATCGGGACCACCTTTAAAGTTACCCGGTCTGGTTCCATTAAGAACCCATACATTAGACCCATGTCAATGGAAATCCGTGGAAGTTTAGGAGGACAGATCCATGAGATTAGATATACTCAAGAGTTAACAAAAGTACCTGTACGAACAATAAGATTAAATTGAATAACCGTAGCCTATAGCAAGAGCATGGAGCAAAGATCTAGAATGTATCCCATAAGAATGAACCATTTCTTGCCTCAGTAGTACAGTTTAGAGCCAAGAGAGAAGTTATGGAAATAAATAATATAGAATGATGCAAAAAGTAACAAGGAAGTTCAGTATACATAGTAGCATAGATAACGTAGTTTAAAGACGGTAACCTGATTGGAGATCACAAAATGGTTGATAAAAGTTGTGGAACCCTAAGGTATGGAGAAGTTGATGCATATCCCAACAGAATGAATGATAACTCTCCTGTCCAGTAGCCCCGACCCCAGTAAGTGTACAGACATCTAGCCAGTCTATCATTGAACTTAGACAAATAACATTAATGACTATTCTCAATTCTCTATGAAATGCATATAGTCACCTTTCAACTTAGAGCCCAGTAAGGATTTGAAAAAGTAAAGAAGAGCACCTAGCAGGACAGGCAAATCACATATCGGCTAGATTGCCGAAAACCAAGAAGTTCAACAGAAACTAGATAAGAATCATAAGATAGTAATATTATGTAAGAGACGGAGTAGTTGAATTCTCAGTAAGCCAAGCTAAAAGTAAAAGTGATAACCTAATCCATTGTGAAATATATGGCCTTAAGGAAGATAAAAGCTTAAAAGAGTAAAGGAATCAGAGAGCAAGTCTCAAAAATAAGGTATAAGACTTATAAAGAGTCCCTACCATACTAGAGAAGAACATATTAGTAAGAGAACAACACCCAAACCAAGGTACAGTAGTGATGCCCTAATCTATTGATGAAAATGGAGCTTCCAAAGAAAAAAGGACTTAAGAGATTCAAGAAACTGAGATAAAAAGGAAATCTAAGTAGTAGAGCAAGACTTCGGAAAGAAGAATAACAAAGAAAGTATGATAGGATTTTAGGAAAGCATTAGCCTTGAGAAGACTCTCAGTAAAGGATAATTTGGCCAATAGTCGGAAATAAATCAGGATTAAAGTTGAAGGAGGTAATTCAAATAGTTCATAGCTGTAATACCTTAGTGTGGGAAACCAATATCAGATATGTAAATTAGGGAATCCTAGGGTTATTAACGAGCAGTATGTGTATCTGCAACACGCATAGTTAGAGAGGCCACCACAATCGGAAAAGACTTCAGAACCAATCCCCACCCTCCCAACCCTCGTTAGACGATGACAATGAAGATGGAATTCTATGTTTTTTCGATGATATTCCCAGAACTAAATGAATCCGTGGTGTAGTTTAGTAGCCTATAAGGCAGGGTAAGATTTAAAAGGTAATACCCTCAAATAAGAAGAAAAAGACATAGATCACAAAAGTTTCAGGTATAGAATAAAGCAGAAAAGAAGACGAAAAAGACTTTAAGAAAAATGTTTGGAGGTGGAACTATTAAGGTAAGAGTACAATAGGAAAGAATACTAGATAAGCAATGACAAAAGTGCATATCAGTAAGGTTTCTCAGTATTCGAATAAGAACGAAACTCTATTGTTAGAAATTGAAGAAGAAAAATATCAACATAATATAATGTGGAAAACATAGCAGCGAACCTTTAGGTATTAGTATAAGACATAAGTCTTGAATTAGAAGACAAATAACAAGGAAATCCCGTTCGTCTTCCTTCGCAGGGCACCGTTAGGGATAATGCTTGATGAGTGGTATTTATATCACTATTTCCCACTCATTTAATCTAATATTTTGAATAGTTTCTTGAGTTTTATGAACGTTTTGATGTGTTTTATTGTTATCTTACAGATAAATAAAGTTTGGACAGCACTGGAGGCAATTTGGGGCAACCGGACAAAAATGCGTCAACAGGGATATTTTCATCTTCTTCGCGTCGCGACGCTGGATCACAGCGCGCCGCGACGCCCCGCGTGTGCCGGTTCTGCTAAAATGCGCCATGGTCAACGGGTCAACAATTTGAAAAGTTTGACTTTGCTAAAATGCGCCGTGCCACGTGTCACCATCACATCCGATCTGCTAACGTGCGCCGTGACACGTGTCAACATCATATGCTGCCGACACTCTGACATGACACGTGTTGCCTCGTCATCAGCCATGTCATCGGTCAACGAGTCAACCATGCCACGTGTCATGCCACGTCATCAGACACGTCAGCAAGTCAACCGAGTCAACATGCCACGTCAGCCTCAGCCAATCAGAATTTGACACGTGTCGCCACGTGTCGCCATCCCATTGTGCCGACAGTTGTACAGTCAGCCGCCACGCCACGTCAGCGCCACGTCATCGCCACGTCGCCTCCGTGTCAGCATGACGTCATCACAATAATTGAGAATTAGCCGCCTTGACACGTGTCAGTTGTACAGTCAGCCGCCTTGCTACGTGTCGCCGTCTCATTGTGCCACGTCGACAAATGAGCGTCGCGACGCGCAACGCCTTAGCGTCGCGACGCGCGCACAGTGACCAAACAGTGAATTTTTTTTGCTATAAATAGGCCGCGAATTTTCAGTTTTTAATATACCTTTCTCTCTCTTGATTTCTCTCTCTAGAGAGAGTTTCTCTCTCTAGAATTTTTATTTTTTTTTAGTTTTTAACTTTTAGTTTTGTAAATAATTTTAATTACTTTTTGTAATAATAGTAATTTAATTTTTACTTTTTACTTTTTACAGTTTTTACTATTCACCATGTTGAAGTAACTTTTTCAGCTAGGGTGAAAGGTAATTCTTTTATTGTTACTATTTAGATTAATCTCCCTTAAAAATAATATATTCACTATTTAAAATATTGACTTAATAAGGAATACCGCTATATTGGTCGGTTGGTAATTTAATTTTAATCTGGTTTAAACCTGACTAATCCAGGATACCGCCAGACTGGTCGGTTGGTAAATTTATTTTTGGTTCCGCCTTAATGGCTGGTTGGACTTAATTTGACTTAATCAGGATACCGCCAGACTGGTCGGTTGGTAATTTATCACAAGTTTATATATTATTTTATGGGAGATATCTAAATTAGTAGTAGTAAAAGTAATTCCTTTTACCTTAGCATTTTATTTTATTTTATTTTATTTTATTTTACTTTTCAGTATTTTTATTTTATGTATTTATTTTTTATAGTCCTAGTTATGTTTTAATTAATTAGGGGTTGTGATGACTTTTAATATCACCGTTTTATAAGGGATTATTTTATAGTTGGATAATTTAAAGGTTTATTTATTAAGTCTTAAGCTTAATGCTTCTTGTTGTCTGATCACCAATAAGATTGATATGGTAAATCTAAAATGAACTAGACATAGGGATTTTAGGTTTCAGCCTTAGACTTAATAGCCCACGATCTTCCTTGAGGATAGATAACCCTTTAATAGATTTCCTTACAGGATAGGAATATACCTGTCGGGCGGGGGTAGCCATAATTGGAACTTAGACTTAATGAATCCAGGTAATGTGGTTGACATAGAAATATGGTTCAATTGGGTTATACTGGGTATTTGTAGTTGACCATCGGAAGAGGCTTTTACATAATTTAGTGTTCCAGGTTAGTAAACTGATTTATTACACAAACTTAAAATAATCACTTCATCTTTTAAATGATATTAAAAGAATTCACAACCTTAATATCTTTTTATCTGTTATTTTCCTTAGTATTTTCTTTTATCTTTTTATTTATTTATTTTGTAAAATCTTCAATCAACCAAATCAATCAAACAATCATTCTCTTCTCCCTATAATTAGATATTTGTAAATAAATAGATTCAACAATTAATAACAACAGTAGGAATTAAGTCCTCGTGGGATCGATATTTTTATACTACTTGAACGATACGTGCGCTTGCGTTATACGTGTGTGTTTACGCCGGTCAAGTTTTTGGCGCCGTTGCCGGGGACTTATATTTCTTGAGTTGTTAATTTTGAAGCTATCTAATTTACTTGTATCTAATTTTCTTTATTTTTATCTGTAATTTTTATTTCTTTCTTCTGTTTTCAGGTGACTTACAAATGGAACATTACTGGGAGATTGAAAGACTACGTGCTTTACAAGAAGATACACCCCACATCTGGGAGCAACAGTCCGGTTTTCTGAGGCCTGTTGTCGAGCCCAATGATTATCACTGGATGCCAGAACCAAGCAATACTACATTTGCTCAACATAATTCAATGTGGAGATGTGACATATGTAATGATGACCACCCAATCGATTATTGCGAATACAACTACCATCCAGGGTGGCAGAACTATCAAGATCCTTCATGGTGGAACAAGAAGCAGAGCAAATGGAGGAGCAAATGTCTTACCTTAATAAAGATCCAGAGCATTCAGGAAAAACATCACTGTTTTGGGGAGTACAAATCAGAGATATCAACTAGAAACTTGACAGAATGGAATTTCCATTCCAAGTCAAACACCATACGAGACCTCCTGATTTTCTTTCTTTCTTTTCAGGAACCACTGGAGCAAAAAGGATTAAAAAGGTGGCACAAGCATTAAAGATGACAAAATTCTCTTTGCCACTTTACCGTTGGAAGAGACCCTTTAAAAGCAACGCTCACGGGATTGTCTTTAATCGGACATCCAAAACGACATTGAAACCTCCTTAACATATGGATTTCAGTCACGTCTGGCTGAAGACGAAAAATTTAGCGCTAGCAGGGAGGCAACCCATGCAATTTGTTGTAATTTATTTTTCATATTTTGTGTGAACTTTTTAATTTTTTGTGTTAGTTTTGCAGGAAAAAATTAAAAAAACGGAATTTTTCAGGACAAAGTAGGCCAGTACAAGCGGGATTTTCAAAATAAAAATTTGACAAAATCACGAAGATACAAAGTTGATCCAGGAGACGGCCAAGTAAGGAGACATCTTTTGAAACGCGTCCCTATGGATTTATCCGTCACAAGACATGGTTTTGCCAAAAAAAAAAAAAAAAAAAAAAAAAAAAAAATCCCGAGTCAAAACCCTAACCCTAAAAGACCTAGTGTCGCGACGCTAGGCAATTTTTGGCGTCGCGACACTGACTCAAAATCAAGCCCAAAAACAGTAGCCGCCGAGACCAGAACCCGTTTCTCTCACAGATCTCACCATTTTCTCTCAACTCACAACCACCACAGGGAGCCTTCATCCCCACCGTGAACCAAATCATCCAACCAAAACCCATCATCATCTTCTTCCTTAACCACAAACCAAAACCGAGATCCACCAGCCGCATCAACAACCACCGCAAGCCAACCCACCGAGAGCCATCCTTGCCGTGAGCAAATCTTCGCCAGCCGAGATCCACAGCCGCAACCATCGCCAAACCAAACCGTCCAGCCACCGTGAGATCGCCAAAATCCACGACCGAAGCTGAACTGAAACCATTACCACCCTTGCCGTGACCAAGCCTTCCTTCGCCGAGTCAAAACCAAGCCATCATCACTGCCGTTCAGCCACCCCACCAGAAACCCAAGACGAGATCTATCAGAAACCAGAAACCCACCTTTGCCGAGCCAGATCTGTCGTGAACCTCACCACCGAGAGTCACCAGAAGCCGAGCCACCTAGACCCAACCCACAACCAAGTCGCACCATTGCCGGATCTCCAACCCAAAACCGCAAAAACCGACAAAGTCAACCCATCACCACTGCCGACCGAACCACTGCCAAGCCATTCTGTCAAGATCAAAGCCGACCTTCATCACCACACCAAGCCGAGCCCACTGCCGTGTCTTGCCGTGACTGCCAAAGCCGACCTCCGCAAGCCGAGATACTCCAAAACCGACCCATCACCCTCACTACCGAGAACAACCACACCCAAAACAACCAAGCAACCGAACCAATTGCTGAATCAGAAACTAAAATACGGTAATGATTTGATAAAAAATTGATTTGGTAATTGGGTAAATTGAAAAATTGAATTGTGAATTGGTTGACTGTGGATTGCATTACGAAGTGTTGGATGGTTGAATTTGATTCGTAGTAATTGGGGGCGAAGAAATTGAGTTTGATATTTGGAGTTTGGTTGTGGCATTTGATAGATTTAGGTTGTATTGGATAATCAAAAATTCAGGGGAGACTCTGTCGAATTTTTCTGAAAAATACCAAAGTTGGGATTTGATTGGTGATATTTTTTAGGGTGAATTTTGGGGAAATTTTGAGTTTTTAGAGGTGATTCTGCCAAAATTTTTAATGAAAAATGGTCAAATAACAATCGTGGTAAGAATCGTAATTGGACATAAATCTTAATCGGTAATTTTTCCTGTAAAATTTCAACTAATCAGGTATGATTTTCTACACTCTTCTTCTACTTTTTAAGACATTGGGGACAATGTCTCATTTAGGTTTGGGGGTGAGGTATAGTTAATAGTAGTTAATAGTACTTGTTTGTATTGTTGATTTTATTTTTAGTTCAAAATTTTTCGAAAAATACAAAAAAATTGAAAAATTTTCAAAAATTACAAAAATATTTTGTGTTTGTGTGTTTTTATTTTGACTAAAAAGGTGGAATTGGTAAGAGATAGCCGAGTAAGGAATTTCCGCTCCTGAGACGTATCTCAAACCTTTTTCGAAACAAGTTAATTTTTGTTTATTTCATTTTGAATTATTTAATTTGTGAATTCTCCATAAATCTGACTAAAATGGATCTTCATATGTTCAGTTGACAGGTATTATGAACTTACATGGAAACATACGGACATGAGCTAAAATTGAAAAGTTTGTAATATTCCGTGCTATAGTGTAATTGGAGGAAGCATATCTAAATAGTGATGGAGTAAAAAAAAAAAAAAAAAAAAAAATCCGAGATCCGAGTTATTAAGTCTGTAAGGGTGTTTTAATACCTAGTGCCCTAAAACCAACTGGTTTGGGAGTCATTGGCCCAAAGCTCGTTACATGGATCAAAGATGCTGCAAAAATATATATATCTGAAGTCTGAGTAATTAAGTTCGTAGGGGGTCTTAACACCTGGTGCCCTAAAGCCAACTGGTTTGGGAGCCACCAACCCAAAGCTCGCTACATAGACGGAAGGTATTGTATAAAAAAAAAAATAGAGAAAAATCAAAAAAAAAAAAAGAAAAAATCAGAAAAATCAGAAAATTATTCCATTGCTACAAAAAGGTGTGAAATATGATAGAACTTTAGGACAAAAATATTACTCTCTTATCAACTGCACTTATGACTGTTGTGGGCAAAAATGAGTTGATTAATATTTTGTTTGCTGTGTATATGGAAATGATAAAAATAATCGGAGAATTTACTTATTCAGTAATTTAGAAAGAAACAAAACAACTAGTAACTTGGAGTAGAATTTTCACCTGATTAGTCACTAACTTTTTTTATTCTCTTTTCGCTTGTCTTTTTGCTTTTGTGTGCATTAGTTTTAACTAACTTTTTACTTTTGTAAAATGTTGTGGGTATCATTGCTGTAAACCCTCACGAGACTACAACTCGTCCACTAGGGACACCTAAGGGTTTAAAGGCTTGTTGCATATGCTAAATGCAACCGTGATCCCTACGAAAGTGGCTTAGTTAAATTTTATTATGTTATTTTATTTTATATTTGCTCGAGGACTAGCAAATGTTAGGTTGGGGGTGTGATGAGTGGTATTTATATCACTATTTCCCACTCATTTAATCTAATATTTTGAATAGTTTCTTGAGTTTTATGAACGTTTTGATGTGTTTTATTGTTATCTTACAGATAAATAAAGTTTGGACAGCACTGGAGGCAATTTGGGGCAAAACCGGACAAAAATGCGTCAACAGGGATATTTTCATCTTCTTCGCGTCGCGACGCTGGATCACAGCGCGCCGCGACGCCCCGCGTGTGCCGGTTCTGCTAAAATGCGCCATGGTCAACGGGTCAACAATTTGAAAAGTTTGACTTTGCTAAAATGCGCCGTGCCACGTGTCACCATCACATCCGATCTGCTAACGTGCGCCGTGACACGTGTCAACATCATATGATGTCGACACTCTGACATGACACGTGTCGCCTCGTCATCAGCCATGTCATCGGTCAACGAGTCAACCATGCCACGTGTCATGCCACGTCATCAGACACGTCAGCAAGTCAACCGAGTCAACATGCCACGTCAGCCTCAGCCAATCAGAATTTGACACGTGTCGCCACGTGTCGCCATCCCATTGTGCCGACAGTTGTACAGTCAGCCGCCACGCCACGTCAGCGCCACGTCATCGCCACGTCGCCTCCGTGTCAGCATGACGTCATCACAATAATTGAGAATTAGCCGCCTTGACACGTGTCAGTTGTACAGTCAGCCGCCTTGCTACGTGTCGCCGTCTCATTGTGCCACGTCGACAAATGAGCGTCGCGACGCGCAACGCCTTAGCGTCGCGACGCGCGCACAGTGACCAAACAGTGAATTTTTTTTGCTATAAATAGGCCGCGAATTTTCAGTTTTTAATATACCTTTCTCTCTCTTGATTTCTCTCTAGAGAGAGTTTCTCTCTCTAGAATTTTTATTTTTTTTAGTTTTTAACTTTTAGTTTTGTAAATAATTTTAATTACTTTTTGTAATAATAGTAATTTAATTTTTACTTTTTACTTTTTACAGTTTTTACTATTCACCATGTTGAAGTAACTTTTTCAGCTAGGGTGAAAGGTAATTCTTTTATTGTTACTATTTAGATTAATCTCCCTTAAAAATAATATATTCACTATTTAAAATATTGACTTAATAAGGAATACCGCTATATTGGTCGGTTGGTAATTTAATTTTAATCTGGTTTAAACCTGACTAATCCAGGATACCGCCAGACTGGTCGGTTGGTAAATTTATTTTTGGTTCCGCCTTAATGGCTGGTTGGACTTAATTTGACTTAATCAGGATACCGCCAGACTGGTCGGTTGGTAAATTTATCACAAGTTTATATATTATTTTATGGGAGATATCTAAATTAGTAGTAGTAAAAGTAATTCCTTTACCTTAGATTTTATTTTATTTTATTTTATTTTATTTTACTTTTCAGTATTTTATTTATGTATTTATTTTTTATAGTCCTAGTTATGTTTTAATTAATTAGGGGTGTTGTGATGACTTTTAATATCACCGTTTTATAAGGGATTATTTTATAGTTGGATAATTTAAAGGTTTATTTATTAAGTCTTAAGCTTAATGCTTCTTGTTGTCTGATCACCAATAAGATTGATATGGTAAATCTAAAATGAACTAGACATAGGGATTTTAGGTTTCAGCCTTAGACTTAATAGCCCACGATCTTCCTTGAGGATAGATAACCCTTTAATAGATTTCCTTACAGGATAGGAATATACCTGTCGGGCGGGGGTAGCCATAATTGGAACTTAGACTTAATGAATCCAGGTAATGTGGTTGACATAGGAATATGGTTCAATTGGGTTATACTGGGTATTTGTAGTGACCATCGGAAGAGGCTTTTACATAATTTAGTGTTCCAGGTTAGTAAACTGATTTATTACACAAACTTAAAATAATCACTTCATCTTTTAAATGATAAAAAGAATTCACAACCTTAATATCTTTTTATCTGTTATTTTCCTTAGTATTTTCTTTTATTTTTTATTTTTATTGTAAAATCTTCAATCAACCAAATCAATCAAACAATCATTCTCTTCTCCCTATAATTAGATATTTGTAAATAAATAGATTCAACAATTAATAACAACAGTAGGAATTAAGTCCTCGTGGGATCGATATTTTTATACTACTTGAACGATACGTGCGCTTGCGTTATACGTGTGTGTTTACGCCGGTCAATGCTTAGGATGACTTGAAGTATAATCATTGAATTATAATGAAAAAGAGGTCAAGAAGACTAAGTATACATCTATTGTCAAGACCAATTGTGACTGACCGCCAGAAAAGCTACCCAAAATTAACATCCTAAGTATAAGAGGCATCAACAAACAACAATAGTAAATTAGAAGTTCATGGAGAATTTGACCATGAACCTTAAGCAGTTGGAGTTTAGCAAGGAGGAAATGGAAAGTTAAATAGTTAGACTATGAGAATGAATGCTAAGATCAGATCGAGCATATGGAGCTAAGGAAATATAAGTATGATCATTTTAAATAGCGACATGGATTACTATTGTATATATTTATCCGAGAGTTAAGGCATAACATAAAGAAACCTAAATATAGAAGACACAAGTATCTTTAGAGATATGTGGGCACTAGCTGAGAAGAATTAATATATATATTTATTAAGGTCACATGACATTAGTACGACTTGAGTAAAAATATATTTTTTAGTGATCATATTGGTATAAATTCCCCATATAGACCAATTGTGGTTATTAGAGTTTGATGATTCAACTGGTATAGTTGTGGACACGACCATATTACCACGTGTGCATCAAGTTTGGTCAAGACTTTACAAGTCAAGTGTGTTTGGGTGGAAGTAATAATGAGAAGAGAGAACATCTGAGAAGTCCTAAGAAGTATTAAATTATTAAAGGAAAATAACGAGATGAAGTGAAAATCAGTCACATAGTAACAGACAGAAAAATATATAAAATTTTTAGTTATAAGAATCGAATAGATGTACCAGAACAAGAGATTCCCAGAAGTCATGGTATTGAGTTCTTGAGCAGAATAACAGAAATGAAGTTAAGAAGGATAACAGTAGAAGAGACACAGATGTCCTCTGATAAGTGAAATCACTCATGTAACGCAAGCGCACGTATCACTCAAGTAGTATACAATAAATCGATCCCACGAGGACTTACTACCTAAGTTATTAATTTATGAAGCCAAATGTTTACGAGTATCTAATAGATTGGTTGTTTGATTGGATGATGAATTTAAAATTAAAACAAGTAAATAAAACAGTGCGAAGTAGATGAAAGGAAAATTTAATATTATTAAACTATTTAGGGTTGTGAATTCTTCCAATATCTTTTAAAGATGAAGTGATTATCTCATGTTTATGCAATATATCGAATTATTAACCTGGAACACGAATTTATGCAAAAGCCTCTGTCGATGGTCAGATGCAAATACCCAAATAACACAATTAATCATATGTCTATGTCAACCAAGTTACCTGAATTCATTAAGATTAAGTTCCAATTCTGGCTACCCCCGTGTAGGAGCGAAGCAGGGTTTATCGCTATGCTTATGATGCTCTGCGACCACGACACTATTAGGCTCGTAGCCTGTAGAGAGTACGGAGTAGCCCGCAGGGGACTAAACCAGAAAATAAAAGAGTCGCCACCCAATATGAACTGGGAAAAGATTTAAGACTGCACTCACCCCTCGCAAGGGAAGACCTCAAACCGTTGGGTTCAGAATGGTCCCTTACTTATGCTAGTATAAATTAAGAAATACAAGGTACGATAACAAGAATCATAATAATCAAAAGCAAATAAAGCGTCAATAAATAAATAGTAAACAAAAGGGGGGGTTAATCATGTATATATGAGTGTTTCCCGAGTAGTACATGGAATTATATCCCAAGTACAGACCGCACTACCGTCCATTCAGATTCGGCTATGGAATTTAAGTTTGGGTCCATCCGATATACCGCAAGGGATAATAACACACATATCCATCAATGCAATGTAAACGGACATAAAAAAGGTGGCGAAATAATAAAATAACGATAAAAGTAAATAGAAAAAAAGCTAAATAGAAAAATAAATGCTAAATAATAAAATAATGACAAAAGTGAATAAATAAATAAAAAAAAGATAAATAACGAAACACCAAAGAAAGAAAGATGTGACCAGAAATTCGGTCATCTTTGTATAGGACTTCGCATACCCGGCTGGACGTATTTCACGTCCAGCCAGGCACGCAACGTCTAAAACTATGAAAATAAATATGGTAAGGATGCCCTCATATCTTACCTTTTAAGTTGTTTTTTCGGAAGTACGTTAGGCCGTCGCTGGAAGGATTGCTGGTTCGCTATTTCTGCTTGTTGTTTCACTATTTTCTGGTTGCTATTTTGCTATTTCTAGTTGCTGTTTTCTGGTTGTTGTTTTGCTATTTTCTGGTTGCCATTTTTTGGTTGCTGTTTTTGTTGTTTTCTGGTTTTCGTTTTCTGATTGTTGTTTTGGTTGTTTTTGGGTGTTGTTTTGGTTCTGTTTTCACGACTTTGGGGCTGCTATTTTGGTTGTTTTAGTTGCTATTTTGGTTACTGTTTTCATGGTTTTGGGGCTGCTGTTTTGGTGCTTGTAGTTTTTGGTTTTTTTTTTGTTGTTGTTTTTATGGTTTTTTTGTTGTCTTTGCTGGCTGTTTTTGGTTATTTTTTGGGTGATTTTTCTAGTGATTTTTCTGGTGATTTGGATGGTTGTTTTTCATGGGGCTGGTTGTTGGCTGTTTGTGTTTCGATAGTTGAAGGGTTGTTTTACTGATGTTTTTGTTTCGGTGGTTGATGGGTTTTTGTTGTTTATTTTTCGATAATGGGCTGCTGTTTTTGGTTTCGATTGTTGTTTGTTCGGTGGTGGCTGCTTTTGGTGGTTAGGGTTTTCGGTGATGGCTAGTTTATGGTAGTGTGTTTCGTTGATGGCTTAAAGAAGAATAAGAGAAGAGAGTCCCTAGGGTTTTATTGTTGATGGTTCACGCCCAAGTGTAAGAAAAGAGAGCCTATGTTTTTTTTTTATTATTGCCGTTTGAACCTTTTTTTCCTTTTGATGATTTGGTGTCCCTTTTATAATGTTTTGGAAGGATCTCGCATTGATTTGGGGAATATATTATTTTGGGATAGAATCTCATATATTTGGTGATGAGAATATCCCAAATCTTGTTAAATTGGATAGGATCCCCAAAATCTCACTAAATGGGAAAATGATTTGAGGGGATTTTAGCATGTGAATTTCATAGGATTTCAAATCTTGTTAAATTGGAAGGTATTGATGAGGGGATTTTGACATGTGAATTGCATGGGATTTTCTCTATTTAGGAAGGTTTGGGCGTGCATGGGAGGTTTGCATGGGCCTTGGGCGATTGTGTGGGTTGCAGGGCAATGGGCCGGTTGCAGGTGTTTGGGGCTTATCCGAGGCTAAGGTTTGAAACAGCGGCTGAGCGAATCCGAGGCTGGCTAGTGAGTCCGAATCCAAGGAGGGGCTAATTTTAGAGGTTTTCCTTCCTTCCGGCATTCATTTTTCATAACTTCCGCAACTTTTCAGGTAGTGCATCCATACGAGGCTCATCATCGGGCTTATGCAAAAGTACAATGTCTACAGTCGCACCCACTTTGATGGGGCTTGTGCAGTGTGTGACAGTGACAACCCTATCAAAGTCATGCATGCAATTTTGACTTACCTGGTTCACCGGCAGTTGCCGGACTTACCTGTTGTTTCGCTGCTGGTGTGAGATGCTTCGATCTCTGAGTTGAGTTGGTGGCGAGGTGCTTCGACCTCTGAGGCGCTTCGAACTCTAAAGCGCTTCGACCTATGGGCTTCATTCCCGAACTGAGTTGAGTTGGTGGCAAGGTGGTTCGACCCCTGGCTTCATTCCTGAACCACCAGGTGTGAGATGCTTCGATCTCTGAGGCACTTCGACCGCTGTACTTCATTCCAGAACTTAGTTGAGTTGATGGTGAGGTGCTTCGACCCCTGGGCTTCATTCCCGAACCATGTTGGGTGTGAGATGCTTCGATCTCTGAGGTGCTTCGACCTCTAGGCTTCCTTCACGAACTAAGTTGAATTGGTGGTGAGGTGCTTCGACCCCTGGGCTTCATTCCCGAACACCCGGATGTGAGATGCTTCGATCTCTGAGGCGCTTCGACCTCTGGGCTTTATTCCTAAACTGTGTTGAGTTGATGGCGTGGTGCTTCGACCCATGGGCTTCATTCCCGAACCATCCTAGGTGTGAGATGCTTCAATCTCTGGGCTTTATTTCCGAATTGAGTTGAGTTGGTGGCGATGTGCTTCGACCCTTGGGGCGCTTCGACCTCTGGGCTTCATTCTCGAACTGAGTTGAGTTGGTGGCGAGGTGCTTCGACCCCTGGTCTGTTAGGTTTTATCTAGGTCCCAAGATCAAACAAGACATGAAATCATGTGTGAATACATCAACGGAGGTAGCGGAATACTCACATCGATCGGTTGAGAGACGCGGCAAGCAACAAAACTTGAAAAACCCCACTGTTTTGGGCGTGAAGTGGCAGTGAAAATTTCACTGTTTTGGCTTCAAATTTGGTCCTTCGTCAAGCTCCAAGCTTCGTCGAACGGATCCCTCCTCATGGGTGAACCTCCCTAACACCTTCGCAAGTCTCGTAAGTGTGCTAGCACTTGTGTTTGCAAAAAAACACAATCATTGCTCCCCTTAAAGCTCACGGCAGTGAGCTGTGAAGAAGAAGAAAATGAAGCCCTTTTGGGCGTGAGAAAGAGAGAAGAATTGAAGGAAGTGTGTAATGGTTGACTTGATAAATGAATTACCAAAATTTGCTTTATATATTTTCCAAAAATTACAAAGCATTTACCATTTAAAATATCAAATAAAATAAATGGTAATGGCTTTCTCAACCACCAACACTATTCCAACAACTTACATCAACTATTCATTTTACTTTAATAAAGTGATGTGTGTCTTTCAATCAATCAATCACATCAATCAATCACATCACTCAAAGTGACATTTGATTTGACGCTTGATGTGACGAATGATTTGACGCTTGATGTGACTTGCGTTGCCGCACTCGAGTTCGAAATACGAATGCGCTCGCAATCACACTCGGGCTCGGGTTCACTAATTCTTAATTAGCGAATTTTCCGTCGCGTCGTAATTAAATGATTACGCCTAGCGAATTCACTATTTACGTCGCTAACGAATTAATTCTAAATTAATTCGTTTGCCCGAATTAAAATCTAATTTTAATTCCGCGTCGAAATCTAATTCATTTAATATATCGAATATATTAATTTACCGATTAATTCCAAATTAATCATT